>VRLP01001221.1:0-142343 GCA_009660295.1 Lophius piscatorius
CCATAGAGAAAAGTCCCTCACACCCACTGTGAAGTCTGGTGGTGGATCTCTGATGCTGTGGTGCTGTTTTTCTTCCAAAGGTTCTGGACATCTTGTTAAGGACGTGGTTCCATGGACTCCATCAAACACCAGCAGATACTGGATGAAGACCTAAAAGCCTGTCAGGAACCTTAAAGTGGGCCGTGGTTGGACCTTCCAGCAGGACAATGATCTGAAGATCACCTCAATATCAACCCAAGAATGGTTCAGAGGTCACGGAATAAAGGTTCTGCCATGTCCATCCCAGTCACCTGACCAGAACCCACCAGAACATCTGTGGGGTGTGTCTATATGATGAATGTAATCTTGTTTTTCAAAGTCAACAGTTAGATTTTTTGAGAATAATTTGAATTAGAGATCCTGCTTACAGACGATAAAGATTTTTTTCCTTCTCAAGTTCCTCTTTTTTTGAGACACCGCAAAAAAACAACACATACACAATATTTTTCCTCTGCATCTCATTTTGCTCATTTTATTTAGGACACCGTAAAATCCCTGAGACGCCTCTCACAAACTCTTCAAGTGATCTAATTTCCCGCTCAATGAGACAGAAAAATCTGTATCTCAATTCGGAACACTTCAGCTCCACTCCAAGAAGGCCCTGAGAGAAAAGCTGAATTAAATGGAGACAAGTTGATTCAACAACCAAAAAAATGAATATAAGCAGTTGTTAGAGAAATATGTGTTTGCTGTGTGGAGTATCTGACTTCTCAGAGAGAGAGAGAGAGAGAGAGAGAGAGAGAGAGAGGGAGAGAGGGAGAGAGAGACAGAGAGAGAGGGAGAGAGAGAGACAGAGAGCGAAAAAGAGAGAGAGAGAAATGGAGAGAGAGAGAGTCAGAGAGAGAGCTAGAGAGAAAGAGAGAGAGAGTGAGAGAGAGAGAAAGAAAGAGAGAGAGTAAGAGAGAGAGAGAAAGAGAGAGAGAGAAATGGAGAGAGAGAGAGTCAGAGAGAGAGCTAGAGAGAAAGAGAGAGAGAGAGTGAGAGAGAGAGAAAGAAAGAGAGAGAGTAAGAGAGAGAGAGAAAGAGAGAGAGAGAAAGAGAGAGAGAGAGAAAGAGAGTCAGAGAGAGAGAGAGAAAGAGAGAGAGAGAGGGGGAGAGAGAAAGAGAGAGAGAGAGCGAGACAGAGAGAGAGAGTCAGAGAGAGAGAGAGAGACAGAGAAAGAGAGAGAGAGAGGGAGAGAGGAAAATGTGATGGGTCTCCACAGCAGCTTTTCTTCCCTGTGTTTTCCAGGCATAAATACATTAATCATAACGAGGTGACGTCCATCCTGACAGACAAGCAGGGACGTAAGTATCAGATTAGACAATACCTTCTATTCCCCAACATGTTCAAAAAAAACAAAAAAAAAGCCAGAAACTTACAGGGTAATTAAAGGAGCAGTGATAGCCGTGTCAGCTGGATTAGGGGCCGGGCGTGAAATTGTCACATTGTGTGTTCAGGGTGTTCTGTTAACAACTCGACCCAGCTTTTGCCATGGAGCGGCGGAGGCGGGCGCCCCCCCTCCCCGATGGAACGTGACAGTGGAAGAAATACCGTCAAGTCTGTGCGAGGCCAGATTAGATTAGCACACTGGAACAGGTGGTCTTTTATTGGCTGCGTGATAATGTCAAGGATCCTCTGAAACTGGAAGCAGCATGTGCACATGTGGGTGCGGACGCACGTACACACCGGCCACACAACATTTAAGGGAGGGTGGGGGGGGTTTGGCATAAAAGCCTTTGTGTCGGATACCAAAAGGAGTCTTAGCTCGCTCGTGCCTGAGCCACTTGTAATGTGAGAACGCAGCGCGTGCAGTTAGACGCCGCAGACGCCGTTACAGAGAATAGAGGAAGTCAATGCGCTTCGGGCGAAAGAAGAAAAAAGAAACACACAGAGGGGTCCGTTGAGGGACGGGAAAGAAAAAGCTGGGGATTGTCCAGCTGTCTACCAGGCAACAGCAGCGGAACACTGACATCCATCAAGCGACGCGAGCGGGTTGATGGTTCCAAGTGTGAGGCAGATTGCCAAACCATTCTTCACACCCACCAGTATATTTGCCGTCGTTTACGGGAAGCCATATTAAGCATGAATAATGCATGTGGTAATGTATGGCACCGGTCCGCCTCGGATAAATTATAGATTGGGGGCCGACCAAACGCTGCATCATATCCTCGTATGGACGGTTAAGGGATGGAAAAGCAAGAGAACCTCCGCTGCCAAACTGATAATAGTTAAAATACAGCCACTCTCTCAAATATGGCTGAAGTAAATTCACCTAAAAAAGTAAAAAGGGACAAAAATAGAAAGAGCCAAACATTACGATCGACACATGGGGTCGGAAAGAAAAGCTATAACCTTTTCTTTTTCTTTTTTTTTGGGGGGGAAATTCACAAAAAACTTTCTGAAATATTAGCTTCAGAGGGAAAATGTTGAGGTAAAGTCCATTAGCCCCGCTAAAGTCGTGTTGTAGAAAAAGTATTTGAACACCTTCTGGTTTCTTCTACTATCTAATAATATATTGAGTGTTGTACTTGCAAAACAAAACTCGATCAATAAATAAAAGCAAAAATAACCCAAGTAAACACAATTTGCGGCTTTGAAATGATGAACCAGAAAGAGAAAAAACGAATACCAACTGTGAAAAACCTATAATCCGATCCTGATTAGCTCAAATCGTAGCAATCAGTTTGGCTTTTTCGTTAAAATCGCTTCCATTCATGGGTATAAAAAAACCGAATGACCCCAAAAGTTCCATCAATTCAATCATTATTTTTCTCCAGCGCTTGTTCATGCTACAGAATTAGTCTTCAGCGCCACCGACTGCTAAGCTCTGGACGCCACCAACTTTTCTACGAGCATCTCCGTCTACAAACGTGAACTCCATGGATCATCTAGTGGCCAAACCAAACACAACAGCGCCCCCGGTGGACACATCTGGTATTAAGTCAAATGTAAAGGGAAAGCTCGTGAACTTGGAGGACGTGATTTGTCAAACTCGGCGCTAACCGATATCTGCTACTACCACCGATCTAAAAACGAGACTCCTCCTAGTCTTGAGAAGCTAAAGCCTTTATTTGTCCACCCACTCCCGAACACTAGCCGAAGAAATGCTAACAACGCTTATATAATACGAACTTTTAATCTAAATGTCATTGAACTTCCAAACCTTTCAAACGAGCGGACGGCCTCTTCATCTCCTGAGCTAACGCCGAAAACGATGAAGCCGATCTCCAGGTATCGGAAGAAGCTTGAAGTCTTAGCTCTTGCGGCAGAAGGCGGAGCTAGTGATTTGATATGTTTTTTTTATTGAAGAAAATTATTTAAAACTAGCATTTTGTGTTTAGTCAGGCCGTTGTTTTAGTGTGAGAATCCCATTAAATAATATAAAAACATCAGGCGGGGATCTTTCTCACTGCCGTGGAGTAACGAGATACTTGAAACGTTTCAGGAGAGCTAAAATCTTAAGAACGTCCTCTGGCAAAGTTGATTTAAGTTGACAAGAAGTAGACTAAGTTTACTTCTAGATACTTTTATTAAACTTTGGGACCTAAATAGGTCAATATTTTCACGAATGCTTGTTGACGTGTTGATCAACCTGACAAATACTTCATATTAACCGTTTAATAACTGTTTGGTTGAGCTCATTTTAAGTCTCTATTTCTTATTGAAAAATGTGGCTGAACCTGTTTATAATATGACAACATGTCTAAAGAATAAGGGGCCAAGGATGGAGCCTTGGGGGACACCAAAGGTCAACAGAGCCGCGGGGGGATGGCGGCATAACCATGGCTTTAGAGGTCGTATTTGATTTGCAAGAATATTTGTTTGAGTATTATTGGCGGGTTGGATTTACTCAACAGAATTATATAATTTGATCCAATCTAAAAAAGTTAAATAAGGGTCAAATAGTTTCTTCAGAACATTCTTTACATCTTATCTATTTATCATTGACTCATAAAATGTATTTCAGTCTCATTTATTTGACTCTCTATAAACTTGCTTGACCAAATTATTAATGCTTTTATGCTTAAATTTAGAATTTCTAAGATATTTAATGAATAAATGATCAGGAGAAATGAAACATGGAACCAAATAGTTTGACCGTAGTTTTTTTTTTCTTAGTGAGGACAATAAAGAGTTTCAAGTGTAACGCAATGGATAATGTTTATGTAAGTTTATGTTTTAGGTGGCCTCATACTGTGAATTTGTGCAAACATTGTATATCTGTATTAATGTATCTATTAACGGGTAAATCTTCATTTTGATAGAATTGTGTATAAAGGGATTAAATTGGAAAGCCCCCAATTTTTTCTCTTTGCATTTATGCAAATTTCTCGGCGGTAGATTTAATGATATGTGTATTTCAGCAATTAACTCTCAAAGCACAATGAGATAAGATACAAAGAGATTCTCGCTCAAACTGTATTAACGATTAAACCGGTGATTAAACGATGATATAGGGAACAACACACGGAAAATAAAACCTCATCTATTCAGGACAAAGACTTCAGATGGAAATTCACGTTAATGCCTTAGGAGGAAGAGGAGGCAGTGCCGGCATACAAGGGAAGGATGATTTCCAAATCCCAAAGTACTCCCATCAGACAGTGTCAAATGAGATTTGGCACTATATCTAACGAAGAATGAGTTATGAGTTGGCGAACTATTATGGCTGGATTTTAATTGAAGGTGCCCAGGAGTCTTCTTTTTTTTTTTTTTCCCCCCCCCTCATCATTGAAACACCAATAGAAAAAAAGATGTAATATCTCATACCGGCCCGGCTGGTGAATGGTGCACTCAAAGAATGGAGGGAATGGACCGAACTTATTTCAGCTTGTCAGATTTCAGACAGTGTCCATAAATGTAGTGTTAGATTTAGGAAGTCTCCGATTATAGAAGAAGAGACTGAATCTGATGTGCAACTGAGAAAAACTAGACCTACGCCGTCGTCCCTGACAGCAAGGGTTACATCCACAAAAAAGACCCCGATCCGCTACGTCGTACAAGTAATCCCCCCCCCCGAGGGAACTATTCCTCTTAAATGTGAAGTTATGTCCGGAAAATTGTGTTTTTTGTGGAATCTTGAAGTCATTCAGCAAATTTGGAATAAATCAAACCAATGCTGAGGAAGTTAAATATAAGAAAATAAATATTTTCTTTTAATAAAGTTCCTCCTAGAGGGTAAAATAAGAAGGTTTAGAGTGAAAGGTGATATTTGCGAGAAAGATCTGCTCAAGCCGATTCATAAATCATAAATCGTAAGGTATTTTTTAAAAAAAAAGCTTTTTTTTTTTGGACAAAAAGCTCCACCTAGTGAATAAAATATGAACTTTTCGAGTGAAATATGACATTTACAACATAGAACTGCTCGAATCAATTCATAAAAAACTAATTTGAACTAAATTGGACCAATAGTTGAAAAATTATGGCCCAAAATTTTGAAGGATAAACCTCCCACAAGTGGCAGTAACATCCCCAAATCAATCCAGTTCTTCCACTCACTAAGGCAATGACGGTTTAAAATTTGAAAATGAACTCTGACGTGGTTTTTCAGTTATCGTGTTAAAACGAAGGATCCGTCTCAGCGACCACGGCGATTCGATAACATCCCCGACTTTTTGGATAAACAGTATAACTGCAGAAAATACAAATTATTCAGAATACAATAGAATTACAAGAGTCGGAAAGTTTGGCTTCTGATTATACACGGAATCTCAAACATGTTTGTCACCGTATTAGAACTGACATTGGCTCTTTTCTTAACTTAACGCCACCGGGTCCTTTATTAGCGAGTGCGTCGTAACCGTACCCTTTAATTCTTACGCCTAAAGACGATGCTGTTCCTATTTGACTCGACGATTAATAGCGGCAATTTGGAACAAATGAGATTCCGCACAACATGTTTATCGGTGCGAGATTTTAATCGGTCCCCGGCCGCTGATCTGGAGCCAGATTAGGTTTTTAGTCGGCCGTGATTAAGGCACAAATAGGGGAAGGGGAGATCGGACTTCGGACCTGCAGTGTTTAATGCTGCCCACCTGTTATAAATGAGCAGTTAAACGAGTCAAGCATTGGTGGTCCCAGGCCAATTCAAGGGTATAACAGACACACACACACACACACACACACACACACACACATGCTAATCCTCTCTCTTTCCGAGCCATCTCGCCCCTTTTAGATTCCCACATTCCCTTCCTTCTGTGATTTTGTGCAGGGTGTTCTCCCTCCATACGGAAGCGAACCAAGAGAGAACCCGAAGAGTAAATTTATCAGCGGCAGGAAATGAACAGATATGCTCGACTGCGTGTACAAGCAGACTCACGGCGCTGAATGTGTAAGTAGTAATAAATGACTCCTTAAAAGTTGACTCATCCTTGTCCGGGGTAATGAATCAAAATCTTCTTTCTCTTCATACGGACACAAAAAAAGGGCATTTTAACACTGTACGTTTAAGTGTTTAGAAAGAGCATCTGTTACGTCTGCTTCATGAAAGCCGGGCCTTCGAACTGGGTCGGCGGAGCGTTGGCGAGTCTCTCTGTTTGTACCTGCTGCGCTTAACATTCTTCTCTGGAGTTTGACACTGTGCACTCTGTGAAAGATCTGAAAATGTTTCGCTCGTTGTACGAGGGTTTGGTGCATCTGCTACCGAGTCTCATCTCTGTCAAAACTGGACTTTTTTTTATTTTCTATAAGAGTTAGTGGATCGGCTCCGGAATTAAAACCCCTGAAAAGCCAGGAGGATTATGGAATCGTCCGCCGCAGATCCTTCATGTCAGCGCGACAACTCAAAAACTATTTCATGGGCCATTTTCAGATTTTAGAGCGACATAGACCTTAGTGCGAGAAAGAACTGGATTGATTTTGAGGGAGGTCACTTGTATATTTCTGACACTAGGGGGAGTTTTATCTCCAAAGGTTTGCGGGCCATAATTTCGCAACTGTTTGTCCGATTTGGTTCCAAATTTGGTGCATATGAATCGACTCAAGGAGGTCTATCCTGTGTACATTTTATTTTTACTTTGACAGCTTTTATATTTATTATTAGGGAAGTTTTTCCAAAAAAAACTCATGACTTGAACATGACTTCCTAATCTTTGGATTTTTTTTTAACTAAAAACCAACGGTAACTGGACAAAACTCAAAAACTATTAGATGGATAATTTTCTTATTTTATACACAGATGGATCCTAGCGTGAGGAAGAACTGGATTAATTTTGGGAAAGACTGGTTGTATATTTCTGACACTAGGGGGCGTTTTATCTCAAATCGTATTCGGGCCATAATTTTGCGAACGTTGGTCCAATTTAGTCCAAATGATATGAATGGACCCCGGGGAGATCTCTTTAGTTTACATCGTGTTTGGCTCCAATAGTTCATATTTTACTCTCTACGTGGAACCGTCTTTACAAAAAACACAATTAAATTCATGCATATGAGTCAAAGTTTATTTCCGATTTTACTCTAGAAGGTCATATTTTTAATCTCTTTGGCTTTTAGAAAAAAAATACTGTTGACAATATTTAAGGGGAATCGCGTGTACAACGCAGGGGATTGGGGACTTTTCAGGCACGACAGCATAGCTCCAGTCGAAGTGAGAGGTGTAGAGCGAGGAGCTGGGGCCGACCAGGGGGAGGGGCTTCGGCGGAGACGTGGGCTAAAAGGTTAAAGCAGCGGGGGGAATTGAAGTGTCTTAATGACATTATAATGAATGAGAAAATACGGGACATCATTTATTAAATGGAGTCAAGTGTGTCACCAAAGTGCGAGGACTCACAAACGCATTAATTATCTCGCCGCCCCCCTTCACGGACAGAGGAAGAAAGAATTGGCGGCGAGGTAATGACAGGCACCAAACGCACGTCATAATTTACCACAGGGGGCTTTGAGGCGACAGGGTCTCGCCTCACTCCGGCACTCACGCAGCAAGATGTCTTTTCATGTGTCCAAACCATCACGGGGAATTCGGACAGGAAACCGGCGCCGTCTCTTGTAACGCTCAGTACTTCCCAGATAAGAAAGGAGGGAAACGCCCCTTTTCTTTTCTTTTTCTCTCTTAAGACCCGCTATAACACCATCGAGATGTGACTCGTTATTTATCGGACCTGTCAAACCAGGAGACAGAAATACAGATGTAAGCGTTAGTCCTGTTTCCACCGCTTACTGTGTTTGGATGAAGGATTGGAGATGGAGGGTTTCTAACATCGCTGGTGTTTTTTTATTTCCAGTTTTCTAGGATCCAGGGACCGTCTGTGGATTTCAGAAGATCATTTTGTTCATGGCCTCCACAAAGCCCAGTAGACATAAGCTTCTCTTTTTTTTTATATACAACTAAGCCCTTTCTCTAAGTTTTAATTCTTCATTCTACACCACACCATTCTTTGATGTTTGTAGCCATAAAGCTCTACTTTGGTCTCATCTGACCTCTGACCTTGTTCCAGTGAAAGTCCCAGTGGTGTTTGTCAAACTGTAGGAGCTTTATCTTGTGTGTGATTGACAGCAGAGGCTTTTTTCTTGTTACCCTCCCGAACAGCTGGTGTTGGTGTCGGCGCCATCTGATGGTGGTTAGGGAGAGTTTCTGACCCCACGATTCAACTTACCTCTGACCTCTCTAGCATCTCACTGTTTTGGGTCAGTTTGCAGACACATCCTCTTCCAGGCTGATGTCTAACATCTCCAGTCTCTTTAAACTTCTTAATTATTGATCGAACTGTTGAAACTGACATTTTGAACTGCTGAGAGATGTTCTTGTCTCCATTGTCAGATTTGTGAAGCTCTACAACTTTTCTTTGCTCCTCATTGCTGTGTTCTCTGGTCTTCATCATCGTGAAGAACCTCAGAGAGAATCAGGCCTGTGTCACCTCATATTTAAACCCCAGTGAAACAGGAAGTACCTGTTCACCACCTCAGAGTTCCTGCTCAAACAGACAAACATGTTGAGAAATGTGATTTTTTTTTTCTTGACATGATTACAGGTTAGATTTTTGGGAATAATTTGAATTAAAGCTCATGGGTTTATAGAATAAAGACATTCATTGCATCAGATTTTATTCATATTCATTTTAAGGGGTTGTAATAAATCTGGGGGCGGGCGCTGTAGCTGCCCACAAACAAAGCCTGTCACTGGGAGGATTTTCTCCACTCCTTTTTTTATCTGGACTGCAGGTGGTGCTCGTCTGTCAGAGTTTCATTGTCTGACCCCTGGGGGTCAGCGGAGTCAGAGGTTGAATGCATGTAAGTTTGGCGGTGGCTCAGTTTCCACAGAAACAGGAAGTAAAGGTCATATTATATGTTGGAATAAGCTGATATGCAATCAAAGTTTCGTATCAACCAAAACTTTATCCTGATTTTTGGTGTTAAGAGACGAAGTGTGTGAGTTCTGAAAGGCGCCCGGCTCATAAAGTTGGTTGCCAGCGATCAGTTTCTTTTGAAGATTGTAATTAAGACATTTTCCTTTTTCTGTCTTCTGGAATTCACACCGATGTCTCGCTTTCAGGCCGAGTCTCCAAGTCCCGGGCAGCGGTGTGAGGAAAAAAGTCCTGGAACGTTCCTTCCACTGCGGAAATGAGTAAATGACACTGAAAATTGCGGCAATTATTGCCAACTTATGGCCTGTCTGTGAGCCCTTGGAGAATTAGAGGAGAAAATACAGACTCCGTCTTCAAAGGCAATTAGTCTTCATATTGCAGTGTGTCCATTCAGAGAGCGTTCCACCCACTCACGGGACCGCACATGTGGACATGGCTAATAGTCTCTGTTAATGAGCCAATCGTTCATTATCAATCTTCTGGGAGGCACAGTGTGAGAGTTGCATCCTGTTGACACATTTAGAGGAAATGGTCGCCACATGCCGTTCCCTACGTATGCGCGGCACTGCGGCGCGATTGTCGCTGAAGGCTGCGAAAAGAGCAGAATGATTCCAAGTGTCCTTGTGGAGACGGCTGAATTAGACTGATTTGCATACACACCCACACACACACACACACACACACACACACACAACCGTAAACAGTGTGAATTCTAGCCTATTCTGGAGATGGGAGGGAGGGTTGGGGGGGGGTGCCCTTTTTGTCCCTTGCCACCTGGTCAAAAGACAAACAGCTGACTTGTTGTTGAGACCTGCAATGCTAATAAATCACAGCGCGCCCCTCCCGAACACACACATGCAGTCACATACCGGCCGGCACCGGCAGAACGTCCCTCTGCTCCATGTCAGATTCCAACTCTTTATGTTCTGTGACAGGAAACTTCACCCTCCTTCTTGAGAGAGCGCCGCCTTTTCTCCTCCTCCCTCTGCAAGTCTGCTTTTCAAGAGAGGCCAAAGCGGAGTGGATTTCTTCTTTCTTTGTGTGCATGTGATGACAATTGACACCTGACTGTCCCGACTTGACTGTTTTATCGGCTTTACCCAGCGCGTCCTGGACGCAGCTGCTTCCATGAGGGGCGGCCGAGAAATTTGAGCTCTTAAAAAGAACTGGGACCATCGAGACCCGTGGGTCCGTTCAGACTAATGTCGGCATCCGCTGTATTAATACGATTTGCATTTAAATGTCTGAGTTTTTATATGATTTGGAAGAAAAATATTCACAATATTTGCTGAGATCGCGATGCATTCTGGGAATTGACGTCACAAGGTTGCGCCGGTCCTGGTCCCATTCTCTATTCCCAACAGTGATCTCTGAGTGTCTTCTCTTCGGCCTTTTCAACATGAACCCCGAGTGTAACGTAAGTGAAGGGGGACAACTAAGAGGACAGCGTTCAAAATGTAGTTCATGGTGAAAACGTTCAGCGGAGGTGGCGAGGAGGTCGATGGCGGCGTTTATCGCAAAGATCTGTGCTTTCATTTAGCAGCTGTTCACGGTAAGCACATGGAACAAACTTCATAAAACTTAAAGTTGATGAGGATCGGGGCCTGGGGACGCTTCTGGCTCCTGGGGGTACGGTGGCGGGGGGGGCGTCCCTGGGGCCTCTTCAACCCCTTGTCCCCGGTAGTGGGGTTAGGGTCTTTCATGGGCCCTGGGCATGTTCATTGTACCTGGGACCCTGTGGTTCTGTGGACTCTGTGGGGCCACAAGTAGCTAACGGAGATTCTTAATTTAAATTCCAAATAAAGTGTAAGTGTCAAATCTTACAGGTTTGGTGGAAGTCACATGACCAGACGCATAGAAATAATTCCTATCTGTCGCAAAGATCAAACCTTACTTTAAAAAATGTTTTTTACCAAATCTTTGCACAAACCACAAGTTACCGTGAAAATAAATGAATTAATAATAATAGAAGTTGATGATAAAACATATTCCATTATTAATCATTCCAGGGATTAGCCTCCACCGTGGTTGTTTTCCTGCGTATAGACATGGCTTTTAAGGAAGCTGTGTTCGTCCACAAGCTGAGTCCCCCTCCTTTCTCCTCTTCTTATCGCGGGAAAAGGTATGAAGAATAACCGAATAACTCGTCTTATTGCCTTTCAACTGAAAGATCAACACAGAGCAGAACAGTGCGGCGTTGTACTGGCAGCTTTTACGACGTGGGTTGACAATAACGATATCCGGTAGCACGGTTAGCTCATGTCTCAAAAACAGATATTATCCGTAATGGGCCCAGAGTTCGTTTTGCACGCAAAGTAATGGCAGTCTCCAAAGATCAAAAATATGTATTAAAAGTTGAAGATTCTTATTATTAATATCTTATTATTATATATAATTAGCATATTAGCATAGCATATCGATGTCTAAAAGGCCTGATAGTCGGCTTCCTTTAAACAGCCTGTACATTTCTGCTTTACTGATTGGTTCTCACTTTGTCGTCCTTCCATCTGAGCTCCGCTCCAGGTTTTATCCGCCGACCTCACGCCGCTTCGTTGAGGACGCCGGGCCTCTGGCACCACTCTGCCTCAGCCGCGTCAAATGAAAAGGTGAGGAAAGTCTTCTGTCTAGTGATGATGGCTCGAGTGCAGGATTCTTTCCCTGCCAAACCTCCTGCCTCCTGCCTCCAGTCCCTAGACTGTACCTTTAACTTCAGGCCATTTTCCTGAAGGAACGAATCGTTTCTTGACCTCTGAGCGACTGCCAGGGAAAACCTCCATCTTTCATTCTATATGTAATACGCTGAACCTCCTAGAATCCGATCGTTTCCATCCCCCCTCTTTTGTTTTTCTGACAAACTGTCTGTCTGTTCTGCGGAATATGGAAGTAATCACCATCGTCTATAAAATACATCGACTTGTCAAAGCCTGTTTAGAACACAACCTCAGAGGAGCCGTGCGGGGAAGAACACAGGGGTGCACTTAGTGTCATTGCCGCTGGGGCGGAGGCTGTCGAGTGCCGGAGCAGCGAGGAGGGGGCTGCTGTTTCATACGTCTATGGCAATTAACGCTGATGTGACACATTGAAAAAGGTCCCCTGGGATTGACAAAGCCAACAAATTGACTTACCATTTTAGCACCAAGATGTAGGGGGGGGTGGGGGGGGAACAAGCATGCAGCTTCGTCTTGTCATAATGAATCGGGAAGCTATTCCTGTCGGGTGCATTACCGGGGTGATGATTGCACTTTATTTGCTGTATATGCCATAAAGCGCCACTGTGTTTACAGGGACATTGTGTAGCTTTTGATGGGATGCGAGCGCCCTGAAGAAACGACTTTATCGTGCCGTTCGGGTAACTTACATGACAAACAAAAAAAAAATGGTTGCTTTGCTGCTCGCTCTGAATGTCTTCTCAGGCCCCGGAGCGATGCAGGGAGAAAGACAGATGTTTCATTTCATGCCTTGTTTTCAAACTCTTAGACACACACACACACGCACACACGCACACACACACGCGCACACACAGTCTCGGCTTCTCGCTGCATATACGACAAAGCTCCACTCAATCTTGGGAGACAAATGCATCTCAATTCATTTTCCAGGGAGCTACAAGAATCGCCCTCTCCAGCTCAGGGGGGCAGGAACTTGGTGTCCATAAAGGTTCAGCCGGTTATTCGGGCTTTTAAGGACTGTTCGAAATGACAGGAGTCATTGTGCGGCCAATTTGTTTTCTCATGGGGGAGCTGTGTTTGTGGCATTCAGCTTTCCTCGGGGAAACAAGGGCAATCAGCTGCAGCTTGTCGAGGACTGTGAGCGCCGCTGACCTCTGACTCCTGCTGTTGAAGTCACTGGAGGTTTCCCACGGGAGAACCCCCACTGCCGTTAAAGTACACCTTAACATCGCGCTGCCTGCTGTTACATTGTGCTGCAATACGGCAAAATGTAAGTATTTTTCAGACTGAGGGGACTCATCGGCTTCTTCTACCGCCGTAACGCAGCAAGAGGAAGATAAAATTCTTTAAAAAAAACACTCAAATTCCAGGTTTTGGTGATGCCAAGTTTTGGTGGCTTTGAGGTGGCTGTTGGGGCAGATGTCTTCTTCGGGCAGCCATGCATACAGGTCTGGCTCTGGGGACCACGCGCATCAAGAGCAATTGAACCCGACTTATGTGGGAGGTCAGTGATGCTAATGAGGCTACGGGAAACATACCGACACTTGAGCTAGTTAAACCCTTTGATGTCCCGCTCCACCGTTTGGTCGAGCACATTTTCAGTCACTATTTCCTTCTTGAAAGGTTTGACCGAACCTGCTTATGATGTGACCCAGTGGCAGCATGTGTATGCTAAAGAGTAAGGGGCCGAGGGCAGAGCCCTGGGGGGACACCACAGGTCAAAGGGGCCTCTAAGCATGGCTATTGAGAAAGTCCTGTGATGAGTAAGATCTTTTTTCGGGATCTTAAACGAACATAATTAGTTAACAAAATGGTTATTAGTTACATAATTATGTAAATCGATAGTATACATAATCATACATATAGTACATATACGTATGGTGTACAACTAAAAAATAAGTCTAATAAGGATCCAATAGTTTTTTAAAAATGTTTTACCAAAATGTTTAGCGAATTAAAATTGTTTACCATTTTCCATGAAATACAAAACATCATCATGAAATAATAAATAGTTAATCATATTTTTAAATCTGACCAAACTTGTAAATTGAAAGTGTCTGAGCTATCATATTAACAAATACACCAAAGTACTAAAATGTGCAAAGAAAACTTTTTGGGTCTTTTCTGTTTTTTTGGTTGAGGACATTTAAAGCGAAACATAATCTCATTCTTTAATTATTGAGGACTAAAACATTACGTCACGCATCTAATTTCTGTTTCTGTATATAATCTATCTGTATATACGTATATTATGTTTTAAACAGGCGTTGCACCGGAGAAGGAACAGGAATTGCGATGAGCGTAAACTTCTGTGTCCGTCTTTTTTCCAAGTATTATACAACAAATGATCCTTAAAGCTAGAATTAATAACAACGGAACATAAAAAAAAAAAAAAAAGGCAGTTTTCAGCGCAAACGTAATCAGAAAATGCAAATGAGTTTCTCATTAAAATGCAGTGGAAGAGTTTAAAAGGGAAGTTGCTCCGCTTCGCCGCAGGCGGAACGGGGCAACACTCCGAATTACTTTCAGCGTGATTTACTAAAACGCAGGTGGCATGACTGAAGAGAAACAAAACCGTCAAGCTCAAGTTTTATGGCTAAAAAAGCCGGCGCTCTTTCTCGACTCTTGCAGCAGATCTAAAAATACTGTTTTCGTTTATTTCTCAGTGGCTTTGCTTTCCTTCAGAGAGCCTGCCAACTTATTTCAACACAGTTGTAAATAGATTTGGCGTCGCGCGGGGAAGAAAAAAAAAACAGTGTTTCTCAGCTAAATGGAGATCAGACACGAGGTTATTCCTCTGAGGGGGGGGGCGGGGGCGTTGTGCGGTGCATCACTGTGTCTCAGTCAAAGCAGTGCACTTTGCCTCCGGCCCCCCGGTGGAATATCCCTTAATGTAACTGGCATCTTCATTTTTGCTTCGCTCTGATTCTGAAAGAAATAAAAAAAAAAAAGCCAATCCTCTATTTTAACTCTGGAAAAACGTAAAAAAGGTTTTTTGGGGGGGAAAAGGGAGAAAAAGGAAAACAAAAGAAATGCAAACCCAATAGAGGAAGACAATGTAATCTCTTAATGCAATGTTAATCACCCCCCCAACCAAAACATCTGAAGGTAAGGCAGAACTGGATCGCTCGCAAACGGAGTGGAGGGAAAGAGGAATTAGGGTGTATAAAATAAATCAAACACTTCTATCCAGTACGAACAAAACATTTATCCGGGGTTGTTTTTAAGTCTAATAAAACGTCATGCTTATTCAGAATGAGTTAAACGCTGCAGCCAAAACAAAGAAATGAAATCTGCTTATCCTAATGCAAGATTTCTAAATACATTTATATACAGGAACAACTCAGACTTTCCACGATGAAGGGATATAAATATAACTACAGGAAAGATTGGTTCTTCACTAACACCAATAAACTATTTTGTTTCCATTTATTACAAATGATCTGGGTAAAGATTTTAAAGCAAAAACTTATATTCCACTTCATATGCTGTAAAGTAAAAATTTCTATGCTGATGATATAGTGAAATACACAATTGCCTTAGAGCATATAATATATATATATATATATATATATATATATAAATACTAACACAATTGGTTCTATCTATCTATCTATCTATCTATCTATCTATCTATCTATCTATCTATCCATCCATCCATCCAACCATCCATCCATCCATCCAACTATCTATCTATCTATCTATCTATCTATCTATCCATCCATCCATCCATCCATCCATCCAACTATCTATCTATCTATCTATCTATCTATCTATCTATCTATCTATCTATCTATCTATCTATCCATCCATCCATCCATCCATCCATCCATCCATCCAACTATCTATCTATCTATCTATCTAACCCTCTTTAAACCACGTTGAGTGATACAAATCCTCACTTCTACTACCCGTCGGTTATTTCCTGAGATTATCCGACTGGATCAGAACACTGAACTCAAAAACATGCTGGGTTATGTTCAGGGTTAAGTTCAGGGTTAAGTTTAGGGGTTAAGTTTAGGGGTTAGGGTTAGTGCGAATGCCGGCGTGATCTCAGGAACCACGGGGTTAACGGTTCCACTGGAGCTGACTGAAGGATGAAGATCCAAGGTGAATGAATTGATTGCAGCATGGAACAAATCAAAGACTGTAAAACTATAATTTACTTCTTATTTGTCTTTTACAGAGCGGTTTCACTCGGCCGTGGCCTCGGGGTTTGTTTCCTCTCCTCACCACTCTCGGCTCTGCACTTCTTTTCTCTACAAACCGTGACATGGGAGCTGAAACATCACAACCACAACTGTTCCTTAAGGAAGATGAGTGTCATGTTATTAAGATGCCAATAAGAGCTTCTCCAAAAATTTTGATTTCCATTTGGAAAAAAAAAGTTCTACTAAAGAAAATTCGACTCTTTGAATTTAGGGGCAATAAAATACCATAGCTTATGCATAATTTAGAAGTTACTCCTGTTGGACATGTTATTATATTCTATGACTAAATGAAAGAGACTCTTACACATTTCCCAACTAGTGAACATCCCCACTTAACACATTTAACATTTTAATGTAAGAAACAAAATTATTACACAGTTATTACAATCAGAATCAGAATCAGAATCAGAATCAGAATCAGTTTTATTGGCCATGTAAATGCATACAATGAGTTTGACTCCGGTTAACTGAGATCTCACAGTACGAACGTCATATAAAATAATTATAAATTAAATGGACAAGGCAGTAAACAAATATACAAACTATAAAACAAATGCAGGATGTATACATTTAAATATATATGTATTCATATGTGTATATAAATATATATGACAGTGCAAAGATGTCAGAGTAATGACAGTTGGGGGTAGTTATTGTGTAATAAGGTGATCCAGGTTATTGTACGACACTAAAAACTGGTTTGATTGTTGATCCGGTTTATTGCCCTTGGGTAGAAACTGTTCTTGTATCTGGTAGTTTTGGCCAACAGTGTTCTGAAGTTGAAAACTCACTACTTACTGTGTTATATCACTGGTGGTGAAGGCAAGAAGCAAAAATCAATAGAATTTCCACAGCAGCATTAATCTTTCATACATAACTTTAAACTATTTCAAGTCCCTAAGTGAGTAAAATGACCTTAAAGACAAGATATCGCGGCTAAAGCGAGCCAAATATTACATTTAGCCTTCATTTATTAACTTCAGCCAGTGGGCCGCTTGTAACGTCGGGAGAGAACGGCCAGACCTTTAAATCTTTTTAAAGCTTTGTTCGTATAAATGACCTGAAAATTAGCTCTCCAATCAGCCGTTGCCGTGTAATAATTCAGAGAGAAAAGGTCAGACGGTTTTCCCCTCACAACACCGGCTGAGAAATATCCACGCCAAACTAATAACAGAAAAATACCTTCCCCCTGCGCCAGGGAAATAGGCATGAATATTCATGAGCACCGCAACGGACTGTGTGAACGGCTTTGTGAGTGAAACCGAATCCCATGATCACGTTTGAGAAAAGAACACCTTCTCAGGAGGGGCTTGGATCCCGGCCCGCCCCCAAAAAAAAAAAAAGTGTTGCCACCATAACGTTAATTAAGCCTGGTGTCAGACAATAATATGGTGAAAACGCCGTTAACCTCGTGCGTCCGTGAGGTTCTGAGCTCTGAGCTCTGACCTCTGGCAGCAGGTCGGAAGGATCCGCCATTTTTCTTTTAAACGTGTTGATTGAAGATGGGAAGTGATGCATTCAAGATCCCGAAGTGTGAATTCGGCATCCTCAAGTGTGAGGGGAAACTCAAGGAATGGATGCAAAGTTGTAAATCAGTCGGCGTACGATTATTCCACGGGATGCAGATGATAAACGTACGGCAGCGCTTCATCGTCACGCAAGAATAAAATAAAAACTCCTAATTATGACGTTATAACGCGCTAATTAGTCTTTTCACCTTTTTCCACGTTTCTATATGAACATTTTCATTTTATAACGTGGTAGATCATTTTTACATTATTCTGTGCAAATGTTATAACATGAAAATTTGCGATCATTTTCACGTAATAACGTAATAATTTTCACTTTTTTGATATGAAAATTTTCCCGATATGGTATCAGCTGGTCATGGAAAATCGTGGAAAATTTCACATTTTAGTTATTTTAGTTATAACATGATCGATAATTTTTAGTCGTAAGGTGAAAATCTCCATTCATTAACGGAATCATTTTTCCCATTTTTGCTTGAATATTTTCACATTATCGCATCAAAATGATCATCTAAAAACCTGAATTTTTTTTTAAAAATTCTGTTTTCCGGTAAAAACAGGAAGGATAATGTTTACGTCATATGGTGAGTATTATTTTTTCGTGAAACTTATCGCATTATAACGTTATACTGATATTTTTCAACTTGTAACATCAAAATTATGATGTAAAACATAAAAATTATCACTGATAATAGCATTTTGTTTTAATTTCAGGCGAGATAGCGAAGTCCTTCGTTTACAATCAGCATTTTGCGAAAAACAGACTGACGAGAGGAAGTCTTGTTTTTGGATGTGTGGGAGGAGGCCGGAGTTCTTGTAGAGGCCTCAGGTAGAACTCCACCCAGAAGCAGAAGGTAGTGGGGGTCAAATTCACCTCTGAAAACTCTCTGTTCGGTCCCGGTCCAAAACGACGACGGCTCCAAACTGCCCATAGAAATGATCATCTGTTTCTGGGTTTTGGCGCTGGGATGAGCTGGCGACTCGTTAGGGCCCAATGTCAGCTGGGTTAGGCTCCAGCACCCGCGCCCCTGAACAGGATTAGCGGTAACTTCTTAGTTTATAAAAGTCAAAATTTTTTAGTTTTTCCAAAAGCGGAAAGATGAATTATAATCTGGATAAAACACAAAGAGGTGGTCCAAAATAAAAAATAAAACTTTTTGCGGCAAGCTGCCTTGAAATATTTTTTTTTTACAGTGTGTTATGTAATTACAATATATGTAATAATTTATCAATGTTTAAATTTTACCATAATTACCAAGATGTGTGACGTATGTAAAAACTTTAATGGTTGATAATTAATTCACATTCCGGTAAAGATGTGTGTTGCTTTTTTCCACTGTCAGATTTTTCTTCTGCGTCTTAATCCCGAGTGTTCCCAAAGACGAGAGTGGGAACGATAAAAGAATCTGAAAGCAGATTAATTTGGCAGGAATTGATTCGTTAAGCTTCCTTTTTTTTTCACAGGTGCGTTAGTCAAACAGGATTTACGAACGAGCCCCTCAGATGTTTATCTGTTCTGAGCCCCTCCTCTGAGGAAAGACGGACAGAGGGGACCTCCCCGAGCCAGAATCAGCCAGAATCAGCCGGATGTTTTCACCCAGCACCAACTGGACCGGCGGTAACCCAGATCTCGTAAGCGGTTCTGTGTGTGTGTGGTTTGTGTGTTAATCTACATAAAGTGGCCACCAGTGTGAGCGCTGCAAGGATGAATGAATAGTGCATGTGGATTCATGTGTGTGTGTGTGTGCGTGCGTGTGTGTATGTGTGTGTGTGTGTGTGTCAGGGTGTACTGTACACTATATGTGCCAGCTGTCCATCGCTGCCTCCAGGAAGAATGTGTAATGGGGATAAGCTCCTACTACTGCCTTCCAGGGGCTTTACTGAAGATCTGTTCCAGGTGTGTGTGTGTGTGTGTGTGTGTGTGTGGGTGTGTGTGTGTGTGTGTGTGTGTATTGTTTGTGGCCTGAAACTGAAAAAAACGAACACCCAAAACAAGCGAGGAAATCTCCAGTTAGCTTCCTAGCGGAGAACATCTCAGTCTTCATTCATACACACTGACTTTAAACACGATGTCGAAGCTCAGATGCGATCTTTAAACAGAAGATCTTTTTTTTTCATCCAAAGAGAATACATCCCTGAAAAGCCCCCAGTCCCCTGCCTTGTACAAGCAACTCCCCTGATTGGATTGTGTTATGTTATCTCAGAGAGAAAAAAAAAAAGAAGAGCTCCCCCTAGTGAATAAAATATGGTGGTTCCTCAGATGGTTAGGAAGTTGTATCAGAATAAAAGTGTTTTTGGTATAAAAAAGAAGAAAAGAAAGAAAGAATATATATATAAACTAAACCCGCCAAAGAAAGGTCACAATCCTGCGTCTCTTTGGTGTCGGTCCCAAGCCCGGAGAATGTGGAGGGTTGCGTCACTAAGGGCATCGGGTAAAAAAAACCTCTGCCGAATCAATACCCGTAACATGAAACGACCCGACAAATACCGTCACCGCTACCGTCAGGCGGCAGATGATCCGCTGTGGCGACCCCGAAAGGGAACCGCCGAAAGATGGAGAAGGAGAAGAAAGAATAAAATAAGCCAACGTGCGTTCAAATGAAAACGATACACAAATATATCATTTCTGCTTTGTTATGAATCCGTGAAGCTTAGTTATGCTGTTTGGCCAGAAGGCAAAGGCAGCCGAATGGATTAGGGGTTGTCTGTAGAGCTGATGCAGCATGGTGGAGATCTGCTCTGATGGGTGGAGGTGGTGTTAATGCTGGAGTTTCTGACCTTGGATCACCCTCGCTAAACCCTCCATGCATGGTTACCTACACACACACACACACGCACACACACATGTGCGCACTCCCATTCAGCCCTGAAGATAAGCCAATGGGGGATGAAGCAAAGAAGAGGAGGAGGAGGAGGAGAGGGGGGAGGAAGATGTGGCACTGGCACTGGCAGGAGGCTGTTTACTTGGATTGTTAATTTCATTAGCCCTCTGGCAACCGCTTCAATATTTAACATTCTCAATTTAGCGCCGCCCCCCACCCCCGCCCCCCACCCCTTTTCTTTGAACAGTTGAAATCAAAGTCCGGCAATTAAAAACAGCGGCCGGTGGTAATCTATCGCCGCTCTCACTTGATGTAGTGGCACTCCATTCACACTCGACCGTAAAAAGAGAGAAGCCAAACCTTGTAAAAGCCACAATCCCTTAGATGGACAATTAATTTGCCAATGTGACTTTGTGTGCCGGCGTTGCTTGTATAAACCGGTGATGTATAGTAATGGCGTGGCCTGTGGAAGGGCAGCCATGAATACGTGATCCATCACTAGAGCGGCCACTTTTATCCAAAGGGAGGAGCTTCTGCAGGACTCAGCAAATTATGCTTAGGGGTATAGGCTAAATCAAATGTTACGTTATTTTTAAAGGAAATACCTCGATCTCCTCTCTGATATCAATTCGACTTTGGCATGAAAACATCTTATAACTCCTTTTTTTAAAAAAAACTTTCATTCGAGTTAACCTCATTCATCTTTCATTCATACGTTATAATGTGAAAATGATCACGTAAAAACGCGAAACTCATCGATACTGAATTTTCTTTAAATTCCTGGCATGACAGCAAAAGCGTTTCCATCTTGATGACGATGATGTCATAATTCTTCTTCGCCTGAAACTTGGTTGTTACTGAATAGACACTGAAGGCATCATACGATGTATCTCTATGCGATGTGTTGATGACAGCTACGTTAGCGAGCTAACCTGCTGATGTCGACAGTCAACATTTGTTGGATTTCATTTGTTGTTCACACTTTAGCATCATCAGGGTCGCTGGTCGCTTTTTAAGAATAAAATAACCCACCGCGCCACATAATCTCAAAAGGGGGACCGTTGAGGGTCCGGCTGGACGGACACGGTGTTTCCAATCCGGACTGTCTAAAACCGGACGCATGTCCACCCTGTCCGTCACACAGCCTTAAAAAATGACTAGTGATTAAACAAGAGAGAGAAAAAATAAATAAATGTCATGCCGCTTGCGTTTCCTCTGAAAGCATCAAAGCGTCCGGGGGGGTCAGCGCCGCGGTGCCGGCGTTAATCTGGGGTGTGTGAATGTGAGCCGCAGTCAGAGTTTAGCATTAGCGATCACACGCTGAAGAGTGTGACAGCCCGCTAATGGCTTTGTCACAAAGGGGACGGGAGTTTAGACACAGCTAAATCATGATCTCAATAAGTGAGCCACCCTACCGGCGCAGCGGCTCAGCCCAGTCGCCCGATATCCGTAGGCCGACATCAGACGCCTGCAGCCCCGTGAAATCTGAGTGCAGCTCAGAAGATGGCTTTGCATATTGCCAACATAGTGTGACCGCTTTTCGGCCAGTCCTGCGACGCAGTGTCAACTCACGGACCCTCCCCTCCAATCGTGGTCTTTCAGCTCGTTGGCGGCGGTGGCGGCGAGGCAACCAGGCGTTGTACAGATAATCCCCTGATTGAACCCCTCAAATTAAATGTGAAATTCTGTCCAAAGTATTTTTCGTAAATTAAAGCTCCGCTACTGAGTAATATATTAACTATAATAACAATATAAAATATAAAAGATGAATCTCCTCAAATTGATTCAGAAGCACCAAAATTGGAGTAAATCAGACCAGAGTTGAGGAAGAATGACTCGAACAATTTAGGAGGTAAAACTCCCCCTAGTGTCAGAAATATGCAAACAACCATTCTCCAAATCAATCCAGTTCTTCCTGGCATTAAGGTCAATGTGGGTATAAAATATGAAAATTATCGTTCACAGAGTTTTTTAATTATGTCCAAAAATCTCCCCCTAGTGTCGAAAATATTAAACCAACCTTTCACAAAATCATTCCAGTTCTTCCTCGCAGTAAGATCTATGTGGGTATAAAATATGAAAACAGAGTTTTTTAATTATGTCAAAAAAAAAAAATGTTTTCTTTTCATTTAAAAAGTCAGTAAAAATATGCTGGACTGGATATTGGACTGATTTGGGCCATAAAAAGCTCCCCCTAGTATCGAAATTTTAAAAACAAACCTTTCACAAATTCACTCCAGTTCTTCCTCCCACTAAGATCTTCGTGGGCATAAAACTTGAAAGCGATCCACGAAACAGATTTTGAGTTATCGCGCTAACACGAAGGATTCGCGGCGGCCACATAATTACTTATATTAAAGCAGCGGACCGTCGAAAATCCATCCGGGGTCGGCTTTTTTTCTATAATGTGGATATTTATCTCGTTCCTAAACAAAAGAGAGGGCCACAGGAAAGTCGAGCCGGCAGGCGGGGGAATGTGTTTGTTTTCCTGCGTTACGGCCGGGGAGTGTAATTGCTGCCTGTTATCATTAAACAAGCTGCAGCAATAGCAGGATGCACAACAACCTATGAAGGGCAAAGCAGGGGATATCGTGCATGACATTGGACGTCTGTGGATAAGTAATGATCAGAGCAGCGTGTGACGGCCTTTCCTCAGCTGTGACAACGGCACATTGTTCCTTCACGTCAAACTCCCACCCGTCCGTCACTTCATTAGGAAGGAAGCCTGAATATTCAACGCCGTTAGCTCGATGCTAACGGTTTTTCCCAAGTAGGTGATATGAGGGAAGGGGAGTAAAAAAAGGTTAAAGGTAACATTTGGTGGGAAATCGTTGTACATAAATCTGTTAAATCCAAACGCAAACTGGTTTTTCTGTATGTGATTTACAAATTTAAGTGAACAGGATCAGAACCGAGCTCAGGGAAAACTTCTCCTCTTCCTAGAATATCTTACAGAAACCGTCAGAAGTCGTTCCTGTGGGGGAGTTTAGTTCTCTTTGGAAGGATTTTAAACATTTTTCGCTTCTTCGGTGTAAAAGAAAATGTTTCTGAATTCACAGTAGAAACATTTTCCTTGATTCTTTGTGTTCTCTCTTTACTTTATGAACGTTGTTCATATATATATATACGTATATTTATACGTATATATCAATTTACGTTTCGGTAATATTCCCTTTATACTTTTTGAGGAATAATTTTTTTTTTTTTTGGTTGCATTATCTACTTTTAGGGGGGGAAATTAACGTAAAATGGCCCCCGCTGTCGATCCCTGCTCCTCCGGGGCCGACGGCCATTACATTATAAATAGAAGGGATGTTTGGACGCTTGAAGGGATTCTTTCTGCCAAACAGGGATTTTCTTTCTTTTTGTTCATTCTTCTCTTTGTGGTTATTCTCTTATCCTCTGGCGCTCAAGCAAGTTCAAGTCGGGGCCACATCACCTCCAATAAGGGCCTAAATAACCTTTAATTGAGGAGTAATCCCCAAGAATTGGATTGGGAGGGGAGGGGGGGGGGGGGGGGGGATAATGAGCAATTGTCTATTAACAGCATGACAGAATTAACTTGGAGCTGCGACATGAAGATGGCAGAAGAGAAAATCCAAACAGTCGACCAGAAGTTCTTATTATTCTAAATGGATTAAAAAGTGCACAAATACACAAAACTGATTCAAATGTGTGTCAGTATGTTTTAAAAACAATAAAGCTGATTTTATTCAGAATCATTTTGTGGACAACAAATACCAGTAGCGAACAGGAAACATGTGTCTGAATCTCTCTGTCTGAACTCTTTTTAAAAAAAGGGTAACTATTTAAAAATGGTCGCTCAGACTCACAAAATAATATTCTAAATAGTCCCGGGGAATATTCCCAATTTATACGATTTTACAAAACTGCGTGCAAAAATTTTCCGATGAGAAACAAATAGCTTTTTGGCAACGAACATCTAAGATGGGTGTGGCGTGGCATTATAGGAAACCATTGTGAAAAGCACCTCATACCCACTGTGAAGTCTGGTGGTGGATCTCTGGTGTTGTGGGGCTGTTTTTCTTCCAAAGGTTCTGGACATCTTGTCAAAGACATGGTTCCATGGACTCCATCAAACACCAGCAGATACTGGATGAAGACCTAAAAGCCTGTCAGGAACCTTAAAGTGGGTCGTGGTTGGATCTTCCAGCAGGACAAAGATCTGAAGATCACCTCAACATCAACCCAAGAATGGTTCAGAGGTCACAGAATAAAGGTTCTGTCATGACCATCCCAGTCACCTGACCTAAACCCCACAGAACATCTGTGGGATGTGCTGCAGAGGAGAGTCCACCAGTGTGGACCTCAGAACCTGAAGGAAGTGTAGAGGTTCTGTATGGAGGAATGTTCTCAGATCTTCCTCAGACCTCATCACAGACTACTGAAGGAGACTCAGGCTGTTATTGAAGCAAAAGGGGGCGGAGCAAAATATTAAAAGTAGGGTGCCAGTAATTGAACACGTTTTAGAGAAAAATATTTGTTTAATGTTAAGAATGTAATCTTACTTTTAATCATCTTACCTGAGTTAAAAATTAGATTTTTGTGAATAATTTGAATTTAAGATCATGGGTTTAGACAATAAAGGCAATTTTGGCATCTCGTTTTTTCTCATAGCTTTTTTTTTAAGTTCCTGCCGGCATCAAAAGAGACACAGAAGTTCGTTTTCTGTCAATATTCACCGAAGCTCCCGTTTCCATTCAGAACTGCTTAAAGGAAACACACAACAGTAATTTGTGTTTTCTCTGTCATGAATTAGTCATATCAACCTCCAGAATATCAGAGCATATGAAAAACTAATTATCATATTTTCCATTTAATGGAAGCAGGAAAAGTTCGGGCAAAGTTTTCAAACTACAGTGAATTCTATAATTACGATTCTCGTTTCTTCTTCGGTTGAGACGGCGGAGGGAAAAAAAACTCACAGTGAATGATATTCTCTGGATTTACAAGCATCCAGAGAATCTGTTCTCTGTTTGTACGCTGATAAAGGAAGGAGCCGAGCCGCTCCGGCATTCTCGGGCTGAAGACGGGTTTTAAACAGAAATAGGACGCATTTATACGAAGTCAAATCCTGGCTATGTGGGAGTTTAAGACAAAGTATAAAAAATGGCAGTTGGAACTCTTTTGGTTTGTAACTGCAGGCAGAACGGCGTCTAGAGGGTCATCAAACGTCCCGCAGCAAGAGGCGGAATAAACCGCAGCGTTCGCCGGGAACGTGATTGATTCAGTATTTCTTCCAATAAACGTCGTCCGGCGTAAATATTCCAAAAGTAGAATCGGAGTCTTGGTTTTGTCATAAAAGGCTAGAAAATGTGTTAAAGTGATGCCTTTCTGCTCAGAACGCACTCCAAACAGAAAAAAGAAGGGAACTTAGAGAGTTGTTGAATTAGATAAGTCCACCTATATCCAAACTAATTAAAATATAAATGTGTTAGAGTTTCAAACTAAGTCGACTTTAGTGGGTTTGAATAAAAGGGAAGACTTTTGAAAGTCCTGATTTCCCGTAATCAGTCTGCTGAGAACCAGACATATTCATGGATCCAGATGAACCATTTTATGTTGTAATTGCTTAATACAGTTATGCTGAGATGAAAAACATCCGATCTTTCCACATAAACTCTTTGATTTCATCACCAAGAAAAAAAAAAAAAGTAACAAATATGGGAAAAAAATGATTTACATTTCTTATTTCTTCATTTAACATTTTAGAGACTTTAAATTCAACATAAAATGACAAATTATTTGCTCAAGGATGTAATGAAACAGTAAAAAAGAAATCGTAAATTTCACTTCTAAAAATATTTCACGATAAAACTCTTTGTTTTGAAAAAACTTTTTTTTTGACAAAACGTGATTAAAAAATAATAAAACATTTCATTCATTTTCACAAATCATTTTAAGACTAAATCACCACATACATTAATATGTAAAAAAAAAAACGTACTTATTGAATAAGACTCTGGGGCCATGGTTAATGACTCCGCCTTGGCTGCCGTTTTTTTTGGCCTGTGGTGTCCCCCAAGGTTCCATCCTCGGCCCCTTACTCTTTAGCAAGTTTATTAGCATGTAGCATTAAAAACAGGTTCAGTCACATTTTCAATAAAGAACAGTAAATCTAAATGGCCTAAACCAAACAGTTGAGCAAGAAAATGAAATCGATTTCATTAAGGTTATTGAACTATATATCCGACAAAACTCAGTTTGGTAGAAATATTTGACTTGAAGTATTTCAAGTAAATCCAAGAATTCATTTTTTGAAAGCGGCTCATGGTCAAAAAATACACGAGAACAAGTGAGCTCATGAACTTAACATGACTTCCCCTTTTTCCGAATAACAAAAGTGGGTTTGCGGAGTTCCAGGAAGCGGGGGATTTTGTACACTAACCCCTGCATCGATCCAGATCAAGCGCTGGCAGAAAGCAGTGGGCGGAGGGAGCAGAGCTTCTTTGATCAAACAGTGGTCATGACTTCTTCAAGAAGCAGCAATCTCCCACTGAAGTCTGGGAACAGTGTGGAGGTCCCACGTGGGATTAGGTCTAAGTATGTCAATTATGGTATGGATGCAGAGCTGCTGCGGGGCAGGAGCTGCCAATCTCTGCCTCTCTCTGATCCCATCACTGCTAAAAATACAAAACAGCGTTTTTGTCTTCCCAACAAAACAAAAAATCAACCCAGAGAATATTTCTAAGTGGTGAAATCCTCTTGGCTCTACATTAGTGTGAGATAGATTTATTTGTTATCATATAAATATAAATCATTGTGGATCCTCATAAATATTAGGCTTAATATCTTCTGTGCAAGTGGATTGATACACTCTAAAAAATGTGCTCAAAAAATGACTATCAATATTTAATAAATATTCACCATTACTTTGAGATACTATCTACCATTATTGTGAGATAGAAAGTCGTTATTTTGAGATAGTAAGTTGTTATTTTGAGAGTAAGGTGTTCTTTTGAGATAATAAGTCATTATTTTGAGATAGTAAGTTTTTATTTTGAGATAACAAGTCGTTATTTTGAGATAGTAAGTCGTTATTTTGAGATAATAAGTCATTATTTTGAGATAGTAAGTCATTATTTTGAGATAGTAAGTCGTTATTTTGAGATAGTAAGTACTTATTTTTAGATAATGAATCATTATTTTGAGATAGTAAGTCGTTATTTTTAGATAATGAATCATTATTTTGAGATAGTAAGTTGTTATTTTGAGAGTAAGGCGTTATTTTGAGATAATAAGTCATTATTTTGAGATAGTAAGTTGTTATTTTGAGAGTAAGGCATTATTTTGAGAGTAAGGTGTTCTTTTGAGATAATAAGTCATTATTTTGAGATAGTAAGTTGTTATTTTGAGATAGTAAGTTTTTATTTTGAGATAACAAGTCGTTATTTTGAGATAGTAAGTCGTTATTTTGAGATAACAAGTCATTATTTTGAGATAATAAGTCATTATTTTGAGATAGTAAGTTGTTATTTTGAGATAGTAAGTCGTTATTTTTAGATAATAAGTCATTATTTTGAGATAATAAGTCATTATTTTGAGATAGTAAGTTGTTATTTTGAGATAGTAAGTTTTTATTTTGAGATAGTAAGTACTTATTTTTAGATAATAAGTCATTATTTTGAGATAATAAGTCATTATCTTGAGATAGTAAGTCGTTATTTTTAGATAATGAATCATTATTTTGAGATAGTAAGTCGTTATTTTTAGATAATAAATCAAAAAGTAAGTAAAAATTTTGAGTCGCTAATTTAAGAAATCCAACTTAATATAATAATGGGACAAAAACAATTCTCTCCACTGGCGGAGTATGACACAATTATGCACAATTTAGTCTTTGCGATCATATTTCTAAAAACCAAAACAAAAGGGAAGTTAAACAATTTCTCCGTACATTCATATTTATTGGCGTGGCAGAAAACGACAAAGAATCGGAGCCACAGTGGAGATCAGGGAGAAATTAAAGCGAGGAAGAACGATCATATTCTCATAGATTCTTTCCAGGTTCTACAAGACGGCATGTTTACGAGGACAGAAATATTCCCGTAGAAGAGACGGCTGTTCTTTAACTTGTCATGTCTGAAGTGTTCCAGCAAAAAACCTTCTGTGTTTTTTGCACACGAGTGTTAAACAAATTAACATACTGAGGTAAACAAAGATGAAGCAGGCGTGAAGAGGGGCCTTCAAAAAAGGAGGCAGCGGTTAAAAAAAAAAGAAAAAATTTAAGAAAAAGACATTCCAACCTGCCAAGTAAGATCAGTGTCTCCGTTCCTGAAATATGTCACGTCACTGTTGGAGCCGATCCAAGACCAGATTTAAAAAGATATATATATATATATATATATATGAAATAAAGATCCTTTTTTTTCCTGCCGCTCTTCCCCAGTAAACACACTAATCCGCGCTTTGCTGCCTCGTTACTTTGGGCTCTTAATTAAAAATGCAAGCACTTCTCCTTCAGGCGGTTACCAATACTTGATGCGTTGGATTACCGGCCGCTGAAGTCGGACATAATTTGTTTTTAATAAAAACGTCGGAGGGATTAAGTCGACGGAGTTTCGCCGAGATCCGGCCTGCCAGGAAGCGCCGCGTCTTCTCGTGAAACGCCCGAACACAAACCTTCGGCATCTTTAACAGGCGTCTAATTGCTCGTAATACACAAGAAAACGGTTCCAATGGCGGGGAATCCGTTTCTAAATGCAGCTCCTGCAGCCGGAGAACAGGTGCACGCGCCGATGGGAGGCTTACCTGCATATTCTCCGTTTGTTTGGACAAATTCCGGGTTGGAACGGAATGTTTCTCGCGGAATGTTTCGGGAGGAGTGGTATTAATTTGTCGCCTTAATCAGGAGTTTTACGGCTCGCCACGGTGGAGAGCGCATAAAAAATGACAGCCTCATCGCTAATTCAACATGGCAGGCCTGCAGAACGCCATCTGCTGCCCGAGAAACCGTTAATAAAGTCGCAATTATCTGTTTTTGTAGGCGTTTTATATATGTTGCGAAATGAATTGGAGACGAGAAAAATCGGCCTGGTTAGAGGAAAGAATGAAAAAAAAAAAAAAAAAGTCCCGATCACCAAACATCTATAATTGGCCGTTAATGATAATTTCATGTTTCATCGCTGATGATTTTGGAAACAAAGGCTTTGCTTGACTTCCTAATTGCTCTTCACGTCCACTTTCACATCGTTCCGTAACGAGGAACCCTCCTCTAACCCCCTAAACAAACAAACAAACAAACAAACAAACAAAAACACACCAAAAAACAGGAAGTCTTCACAGCCAGTTATCGCAGTCCGTTAACAGCTGGATATTAAAGGAAAAAATAAGTAAAGTCGCGCAGAGAGCCTCAGTCCTGATCGATACGCTCGGATGTTTACGTCGTCGTTAGTTTCTCATCAGAACCGCTCCCCGCCGCTGCTCTCGCCGTCAACAATGAACGGCCGAGAGGAGAGGCCGGATAATTTTGTTAATCTCCTCTGCCTAAAGTCCTTGAGGAGTCTAATTCATGGTGATTGTTTTGACTCCCCCCTCGCCTGACAATCGATACTGTCCGTTTCAGCACTTTTTGCCGTCAGGCTCAGGGACGGCGAGCCCTTGTCACTCCGCCTCCTTTTTTTCATTAAGACTGCCCGGCGACTAACGTGGCGTCCTTCAAAAAAAGGCACCCAGGCGAGCGCGCACACACACACACACACACACGCACAGCAAACACCACAAAATGAATATATATATATCAGTATATAAATATATTTAATAACATTATTTATTTATTTATTATTATTATTTTCTTTTATTTTTTTTGATGAGGTCACAATAACTTGTTTCCACTAAAAAACAGATTTTTTCTGTAATATATTTTTGAAAATATTAAAACATTTATATAAAAACAGCCTTCAGTAAAACGACGACTTACATAATTTAAAATGTTAAAAATATCTTTTTATCACATATATTTATTATTAGATTATAGACACTGTGACGTAACCCATTAAAATCACGACTCCTATATTATTTGGTTATAGGTTTAAAAATATTTGATAACCGTTGCCTCTAGAAGCCCCCGAAGCAATGGATGAGGAACTGTGGTTTCCACAGAGAGCTCCCCCTTGAATATGGTTTAAATATGAGATAGATGTCCGAATGCGAATGTTTTTGGATTTAAAAAAAAAAGAGGCTCCCCCTGGTGAGTAAACTATGATGCAAAAGAGGAAGATCCTGTTTGAGTCGATTCATTTGCATAAAATTTGGATTAAATCGGACGAACATTTAGGTAACTATGGCTGGAAAACGTTTGGAGATCAAACTCCCGCTAGCGGCAGACTGACGTGTGACAGAACTTTCCCAAAAATCAATCCAGTTCTTCCTTTCACTAAGGGGTATGTGGGAATAAAAATGTGAAAAGGATCGATGAAGAGTTTCTTCTGTATGAGCCTCAGACACACCTCCACATTTGTGCTTTTCTCCACTTTCTGCAGAGACTAGAAAGTGGAGGTGATGATGCTGGTGGTGGGGTGGTGCTGGTATGGGGGGGTAGAGATTGGGGGGTTGTAACTCCTTCATCGATGTTCTGATGTGCTTATCAGTGACCCCCCAGCAGCTCAACGCCCTCTAACCCTGTCATCCACGCATGCCAGCACTTCGCTCCAGATGACAGAGATGAGCAAATATCTCTGCAAGGATCAAAGAGAAATATAAAAACACACAAAAAAAAAAAAAACACTGTAAAAGTCCCTCAGGCTCCAGTTCCCTGCTTTAAAAAACAAAATCAGGATGCCAAAGGTCTGATCGTAGTGAAGCCGACACTTAGCCTCTGTAGCAGTGCTGGAGAGAGTACACTGTAAAAACATGCTGGGTTTTTAGAGTGTAATTCTTCTTGATATCATGACTCATCATTTCTTCGTTAATCTGTTGTTCTCTGACAAAAACTCAGGGCGAATAATTTCCTTTCTGTACATGTTTATAATTATTAATCACCTGCTTTATGTACACTGTAAAAAAAACACTAAACTAAACACATGTTTTACACTAAAACAAATGTTTTAGAATAATTGACTGTAAATATGTCGTACTGAACTAAATAACATAATAAAATCACAAATCAGTGCAAATGTTTTTATACCTTAATAAACGATGGGATTAGAGTATTTGAGTTATTTACTGAGCTGCTAGTTAATTTCTGTGACTTTGACGGTAAGTTTGTTTTTTGTTTTTTTTACAGTGTATTGATGTAAAAAAAAAAAAACGTGAAAATCCTGCAGGGAAATGTAGCAGCCTCAGCACCGCCACATTCACAGTAACTTTGACAACCCCTTTGATAACGGCGTTTGAAGAAAAACAATGACCTCATGCATCTCATCGGCGATCTCGCATAGCGGTAATTGACGGCGTTGTAATGAAAAGCGAGCGCGGCATCCTCGGATGTGATTTTTTTTTTAGACTCAATAACTGCAAAAAACAGAACGCCCTGCTGAGAACGAGCTTCCGGAAGACAATTATGATCAATTTGAGCGCCGAGGACCGCAATTTTGAATCAGCCTCACACCGTGAAAACGGTCGCTCTCGCTCTGCGTGGTCGTAAAAACAACTTGATGTGCGTTCTGTGTTTACGGAGGGATTGAGAACGGATGAAGCAGAGGCATGCTGGGTAATCACGCTCAGCCTTTCGACAGTTGAAGATGGCCGGATCGAACAGAACGTCCGGTTCGACAGAGAGCGGATGAATGACTCCATCCCGTATCCTGTCTTCCATCGCGTGGCTCCCTTTTACCGTTTCCTCCAGCGCTCCTCGCCCTCCAGCGTTATATTTACAGCAGCTTTGTCTCCTCTTCTTGTAAGGTGGACGTCTAACTCCTCAAGTGTGTCGCCGGCCACACTCCACGGCTAAGGAACTGAATTCTGGCTCAACGGTCTGTAGGACACGCCATAACATCCCGCCGCCTTTAAGTGACCACTCGCCGATGAGACACCTCTGATTTATCGACTGGAGGGCAGAAAAGAATCTGGGCCGGGCCTTGATCTGTTTCGGGGGCTTTGATTGTAATGGGAGCCTTGAGGAAGGAAGGGGACTGATAGGGATGATGTTTTGTTCTTTTCAGGTCTCTGTTCGTCAAGCGGACGTGTTGACTTCATCGGCGCGTGCAGAGGAGGCGAGGAGGCGCCATCAAGAGCGAGAATCTCCTTTGTGTGGCGCTTTGATCCACAGAGAGACGTTACGGGTATCAGAATAGTCACAAACAGGAAAACACTGTAAAAATAAACAAAAAAAAACACATGCCGGTGCATAAAGAGATAATATTTCTCTTTCTAAAGTTGGTACATAATCTAAAATATTAATAGGTTATAAATAATCTATTAATATTAATAATAAATACACGACGTAATGATTTAACACTGATTATAACTTTACATCTGATTCAGCCTGATGGATTTAGAAAGAATTATAACCCCGTAAAGTCAACGGATTATTTTCAAATCTTATACCCACATAGGCCTTAGGGCGAGGAAGAACTGGATTGATTCTGAGAAAGGTCAGTTTCATATTTCCGCCACTAGGGGGACCTTATCTCCAAAATCACAGTTTGTGGGCCGTCATTTCTCAACCGTTGATCCGATTTAGTCCAAATTCGGTGCGTATGAATCGACTCAAAGAGATCCGTCTTTTGTTTATCCTACTTCGCTTTCATGGTTCATATTTTACTTACTAGGGGTGTTCTTTTGAACAGAACTCCTTCTTTTTTTTTAACAGAACTTCCTGACTGTTTGTCAGAATATGGGATCTGATCTCAGAGCAGACTGCTGACTTCATAGACGTAGTTAGTTTTAGTCAATATGGACGGTTTGAGATTATTAATGAGTCACATTTAACTTAAGGAGCTCAACCAGGGGGACTGCTTGTACAACGCAGGGGATCGGGGCCTTTTCGGGGGATATACCCTCGCTGGCTGGGACGACAGCTGAGGCATATTTATTAAATACTTTTCATCTATAACCAAATCATATAAAAGTGGGGATTTTAATGGATGTCAAAGTCTATAATTTCATAATAAATGTATGTGATAAAATATTTTTAGCATTTTATATAAAATTAGTGGTCGTAGCCGGCGGCTATTTTCGTATAAATATTTTACCCTGGAAAGTGAAAAGCTTCCAAACATTAAACAAAAAAAATAATTTTTTTTTAGTTGAAACAAAAAATCTCATCATTAGAATCACGCTGTATCAAAAAACGATAAAAACACCTAAAAAAGAAGAACGCTTTGGACAAATATCACATTTATCTGAATCTCTATATTTAACACGTGTTTTGACATTATGAGCCTCTTTAGGGGAAGGCAGCTAAAATAAAAAGCGTTGCCCGTCGGACGCTGCTATCTGATGACGGTGGTTGGCTCCGACTCGAATAAGAGCGGCATCGGTATCAGCGGGCCGGTCAGACAACACGATCAGATTGCTCGCTTGTCGGACGCCTTGGGAGCGAAGTGGATGTAGATAGCCCCCATCATGTTGTTCTTGTTTGGACGCTATCAGGTGGCATCGGCTGACAGAGCAGATGACGGATGCAAAAAAACCTCAGACTCCCGGTGGCTCGGCTTCCCACAGACGGCGAGGGTTTGAACCCTCCGACCTCATCACCAGGATCAGGATTTAAAACCCTCGTGACGTAACGCAGAACGCTCGCCACGCCGCCTTTGTGTGTTTACACTAAACAAAACCAAAGAGTGGAGATTTGTGTCGGGTTCAAAAGCAACAGAATTATACATGACAAAACTGGAGAAAGTCTACAAACCCCTTCTGTGTTCACTGATGATCACATGACCTCTCCCTCAACGAACTTCAACAGCGTGAGATCCAGTGCATTCTGGGATTTGTAGTATCTGTTGTGTTTGCCAGTTAATATAGAAACTTGAAATTTTCATGAGACATTTACATCCCTGCGACATAAATGTGTTGCGGGCCGTTTGTGGCCCGCGGGCCTTGAGTTTGCCACGTGTGGGGTAAAGTAAGTAATTACATTAGCATAAATCAGATTAGACATATTGTCATGTTTGAGGTCACAGATCCGTCGGTTTGACGGTCCACTTTTGCGCCACTAAAGTATGAGGGAAAGACTGATAACGCACGTTGACAAAGTTTTTATAGGAGCTGTTGCTTCACATTATTACGATTAAGAGAATCACAGTCAGGCCTACACTGCAAAAAAAAACAAGCCAAATTAGAAAGAAGCCACATATTCTCAAATATAATCAAAGTCTCTCAAAATCTCCCAACTGTGTTTGGCAACTGACCAACTCCATATCTGCCTTAGAATTAGACATAAGAAAAAAAAGCTCAAATTAAAGGCAGCTTATCAAAACTCAGTTATTTAAGTCAGACTTGCTGTGATTTCTTCATTGAGGAAGAATGAATGCTGTCTTTTCTGTCTTTTTTTGCAGTGCCGGGTTTGAATTAGCATATCCTGCTGTTGTTGCCATGTCAATAACCCTTCATCGTTTGTTGGGGGCCACGGCAACCTTTCCATTCCCTGATCTAATTAGCGGCCAAACAAGCTAACTCAACCCAGGCAATTCCCCAGCCCACTCAAGCCACCACCAGCAGGCAGGCGGGTGGAGGCCAGAAGGTGGGTCGCCACCTTTGTACGTTGATTACAGTTTATCTCTCCGGATTTTGCGATGGATTCTGTTCCTGGTCCCTATTTGAGACCCTCACGCATTAACATCTAAGCTCAAGAATATATGAGCATATAAAGACAGGATGGATGATTGTTTCATGTAAGTTTGGCACTTCAAAGGCTCGGTGCCAGAATCGGAGGCCAAACCGATATTTGCTGATCAGTCAACAGTTATCAATATTATGGAATCGTCAACGCCACATATTGGTTGTTTTAACGAGATATCTCAAAAACCATTTCATGGATCATTTTCAAATTTTAGTCCCTCATAGACTTTAGTGTGAGGAGGAACTGGATTGACTTCGGGAAACGTCAGATGTATATTTGGGACACTGGGGGGAGCTTTAACTTCAAAGGATCCAGGCCATAATTTCTCAACCATTAGTCCAATTTAGTCCAAATCTGGAGCTTATGAATCGACTCGATGACACGAGAACATCAATTCTGATGGGCGAAAAAATGTAGGGCAGTCAGCAATTGGTTAAATACCTTTACTATGAGTTTTTTAAGTTTTGTTTAAAAGAGCTGGCATGATCCGAGCCGCCCTTTATCCTAGTTGTGATTATTTTTCAACTATAGCTCCTTCAAACATCTCTCAGACTCGGTAGAGCTTCACAAACACTGTACATCGCTGTCGTTGGTGTCAGATTGTAATTAGCGTCCAACCCTGACGGTCCGGCCCAGAGGCACATCAAAGTGGCTGAATAACAAGATGGCTACTTCCATGTGTTTACACCCCAACTGCAACACCCCGTCTTACCCGATGTTAAACGTGGAGGGCTGCCTGCCACCTTTTATGGCTTCTCAGGCTTGACCCTGATGCGTCCCCTCAGCTGTCCACTTCTCTGGGATTCCTAAACTCCTGCCGCCCCCGTGAGGATTCCGCAGGCGTCCATCTCCCTCAGCCGTTAAGTCACCAACATCTGTTACGGCACGGGGGCGAACGACTTCCTCAACAATCCCCCTCTGAAGCCGTGACACTTTTCAGGCGGGCCGTCCTGCAGGTCGGCCTGCAGAATGAGTGGAATCCAGGGGAAGGGATGAGCCCCCACGTCAAAGTTCAGGTTAAGTGCGATAAGTGAAATAAGCATATGCCAGGGGGAAGATAATGACTTAAAATGACTTTCCATCTCCCTTCCACAAAGAGAGATATGAGCCGGGGCGCAGCTGCTGTGGAAGATTAATGGTGCTGCCATATGTAGGGACTCTGGAGAGAGTGACCGGCCCACGATGCTCTTCACCGCGCTGGAGGAGGACAAAGCAGACATCAGAGTGGCGTCGGACGGACAGGAGCGGCGATGTTGATTCATTGCCGCGTCTAAAACGACATGACAGCAATGAGCAAAACTGTCAGGTACGACACGCCGAGGGTGTGCAGAGGTTCTAATAATCATGTTTTTCTGGGCCGCGACGCCTCCAAACCCGTTTCCAACTCTGTAAAATACAGGCGATAATCCTCCGACAGGATTGATAAAACCTCGCCGGGTACAGCAAAACGAAATTTGCAACGATCGACTTCTATTCCACACCTCATTTCGCTAAACCTGTGTGACACCTGCCGAATGTGAATGAACCGCCGGGATGGAGAAGACCGTCAGGCTCGGGTTTTAACCCGTCAACCCTTTAATGTCCTCACCCAGAGAAGAAAGTGCATAAAAACTGGAAAGAAAGAAAGAAACTGGTTCGAATGTGTTTTTAAACGGTGAATAAAAATCAGACCCACGACGTTATTTCATGATAATGATTTTATATTTCATGACAAATAGAGAGTTCACCATTAATACTTTCATCATACTGTCTCTTAACTGTTTTTATTTATTATTATATTCTTTAACTATGCTTACTAAGTCTTTACTTTCCTTAACATGTAAGAATAAACAAATTCATTAATAAATTATTCAATTAGGACTTAGTAGCCATGGTTAATCCCGCCTCCTCGGTGGTCCCTTTGAGCCCTGTGGTGTACCCCAGGGCTCCATCCTTGGCCCCTTACTGTTCAGCATATACATGCTGCCATTGGGTCACATTATAAACAGGTTCAGCCACATTTATCACTAAGAAGCAAAGACTGAAAGTGAGCTCAACCAAATGTTTGAGTAGGACATTAAAGGGTAACACAAGTGGAATCTTCATAGGCAAAGATATTAAATTCAGGGAGAGGAAATGGATCGGGTAATCGTTCAGCGAAACCGCATCTCCCTCCTCCGAGTCACCCCTGACTCACCTCCGGGTCACCTGAGCGAGCGACATGTCGTCACAACCGCCCGGTGTGAATGCTTCAATTTGTTTTGTTTTTTTTCTCTTTCCTCCCTCATCAAGGTTACGCCGGACAAATCAATCATCTTAGCTGCTACGAAGCGGTGGGGGGAGAAAAAAAAAATAGGTCCCGTTCTTGTCAGAAAATAAGGGCTATAAATAATACGGCAACTGAAACCAAACGCTTGCGATACAAATTTCTCAAAAAGGCAATTAACTCCATGGGAGGGGGGAGGGGAGGGGAGTGAAGGGGAGGAAGAGGAGAAACCTGAAACAAATGCCTTCTGAAAGCCCTTCTGCCAAATCTTAGAGGCGGGGACACCGGTTCCTCATTCTCAGTACAGAGCGAGTTTCAATTACATGCCGTTTGCCCTTGGTTGGGCTATTTCAATATTTTATGTTGATACATTACCACAGCAACATGCCCACATCCTTTCTCGTTCAGGAGAAGGAGCTTTGAGCAGAAAAAAATGGACTATCAGGCGGCGCTCTGCGTGTTATATTATTGTGTCTGTGCTGATAGAAAATAGATCATAGCCAACGCCGCTTTATACCTAAATGGGAAATCCACAATTACTTCTCACATGGTTTCCTTTCGGAGCCAAGAGCGGCATTGAGATTTCTCCGGCACGGCCGGTACGCTATCAGCGACATGTCTGGTGAATGTTAGCATGTAATTGGTTCAACCTAACGCTCAGTCTGACACATTAAGCTTCTTTTTTTGGGGGTATTTGCATAATGCCGGGTTTCTGACAACAATGTGAGCCATTCATGAAGCAGATAATAGAGGAAGGGGTTTTAAAGCAGGACGGGGACCATTCTGATGAGCTTGACATCATGTGACGCCGTGGGTTTACAGGAGAGGTCACCCCTCGCACCTGTGCCTCAAACTACTTCCTGTGATGTTTTCATTCATAGGTCGTTGTTTCGTGACCTTTACAGATCATTAAAAATACTTACTCCTTGCCGTTGAGTTAATTTAACGTCTTCAACAAGGAAAAAAAAAAGCCATGGAATAATTGATTTATTTGCATATTTTATTTTTTTACCGAATTTATTGATTTTATTATCTTAGAAGCTCTACATTTACCATAAAATGACAAATCCTCTGGTCAAGCAGGCTTTTAAACAGTCAAAAAAGGAGACTTGTAAAATGTTGTCACGGTAAAATTTGGTATTTTACGAAGCCCCATGACTTAAGAAGGCGGGGGAACTAGATATTATCTCGTGGACACGACTTATTATGGCATGGGAACTAGTTAGTGTTTTTTTACCATGAATTAATAAGGCAAGGGAACTAGTTGTTATCTCGTGGACACAACGTATTAAGGCGAGGGAACTAGTTATTATCTTGTGGACACAACTTATTAAGGCGTGGGAACTAGTTAGTATCCCGTTGACACGACTTAATAAGGCGTGGGAACATGTTATTACCTCGTTGCCATGACTTAAAAAGCGAGGGAACTAGTTCTTATTTCGTGGACAAGACTTAATAAGGCGTGGTAACATGTTATTACCTCGTGGACACGAACTAATAAGGCAAGGGAACTAGTTATTATCCCGTGGATACGACTTAATAAGGCGGGGTAACTAGTTATTACCTCCTTGCCATGACTTAAAAGGCAAAGGAACTAGTTACTTTCTTGTTGACATGACTTAATAATTATTTTCTCTTTCTTTCAATGTCAGCAGAGGGGCGCCGTAGTATTTCATGGAAAAAAGACATTTTAATTTAGATTACCTCAGCCTTCTGATAAAGAATGTTATAAGAAAAGTATTATACTTTTTTTAGTGGTATCAAGTTACAATATTGTGTTTAGAAATTCTTCAGATGCTATAATATGCCCCAAAAAGATCCTTCTTATAGAACAGTATTTTCTCAATAGCTGTTATTAATGCCCCCCCCTCTGGAGGCCTCTTTGATGTCCTCAAAAGCTCCATCCTTGGCCCCTTCGTCTTTAGCATTTACATGTTTCCACCGGGTCATACCAAAACAGGCTCAGTCACATTTTTCAATCGGAAATAGTGACTAAACGTGAGCTCAACCAAACAGCTGAGCGGGACAAGAAAGGGTTATAATGCCCTGCATCTTTGCTCGCAGGCTTTATTGTCTAGACCTTCTGTTTCAGGTTTCATTGAGCTCCTTAGCAGGTGAAAACAACAAGAGTGACTTGCTGCTGATATTTATTAGCCACTGATGGCTCAGATGCATTTGATCACAAGCGTCAGGCCTCGATTTTATCTGTAGTTTATTGCACAGCTGCTTTGGCCGAGCTAATCCTGTGTGAAGAATCACAGAGGCGAAGAAGACGCTCCAATCACCTTCAAAAGCCCCTGAAATGCAAAAAAGTCTCGGGCACCGAAGGTCAGGCAGAAGCTCTGGAGTGCAGTCCAAACTCGAAGTGATCGTCCTGCGACTGGAAAGTTTGTGGCACATCACAGCAAATGGTTCATTAAAACATATTACATCTCTCCAGCACGCCCCTTCCAGCGGCGACACATTCTTTAGGAGCCGCGCGACGTCTAGAAACATTATTGGAGCTCGTGGCAGGTCCGCAGGAGTGCCACTCTAATCATTGTAATGCATCTCTGTTCTTTTAATTAAGGGATAATGTCCAATTTCATGACGTTTATGAGGTTATAACATCCATTAGCCTGCAACAGATGCTGTGGCTGAATAGTTAACTAGCCTGGAGCTGAGACACACAGGTCCTCCTCCAGGGCAGGAAGCCACACTGTCCAGCAGTTAACGATGAAATACATCCAGCCTACCTCTCTCTACTTCCCCCGTCTTTTTTCCCCTACTTACTTTTACTGCATACTTTTCTCTCCTATCTCCCTCTCTCTCCGCATCCACTCCCTCTCGCTGCCTCCCAGCAGAAAAGGTGAAAAGGAGATTTCAAAAAGTGTAGCTATTGAACTTTAAACAGCTTATAGCTATGGAACATAAAAGTGGCATTTTTGAATTTGTGATTGCAATTAAATGCAAGTTATTCGCAATGAGAATGTCAAAAGCAGTTCTAATCATTTTTATTGTGCGGCTTAATTATTGCATTGCACTTTTTCCCCCACCCTAGCCAAATGCTTTCTGGGTGCATAATTTCAACCTTTTGCTCCTCGTCTCATGCTTATGCCAACAGCCAGATGAGAATCCTGTTCTGTAGGCCCTCAATTCTAACACAATGAACCTGTTCTCCAGCACTCTATATGTTTTGGGCCTCCAGCCAGCCCTCCTCTCAGTGGTGACCTCAATTTTCTTATAACCACCTTTCCTAGGCATCCCAGTGAAGGGTGAAGGACGCAGCCGAGGCTGGAGGCATCATTTGAGATACTATTAGTCTGCTGTGTCAGCAAACTATGAAATATTTATACCCATATTTGGAATTAAAAGTTCAAATTCTGATTTAGTGACAGTGGGAAAAGCCGAACAGCATATTTGGTGGGGAATGTTGCGTTCCATGAATGGATAGATGTTGGGGGTTTTTTAAAGCTCATTTAGTCAAACCTGAAAGTTTTCAATCTAACTTTATAGATTGACTCTTGGGGATAATTCACGACCAACCATGAATTCGTGATGGGATGTCAATCTGGTTGGAATTGGGATTACGGTCCAGTTCTTTAGGACGGGGAGTGAGATAGATGGCCTTCCCCAGGGTTAGGGTGAGGGTCTGCTGGGCAGCTGTCCGGTAATTAGTCCCCTTCCTTGTGCTTGCCCCCTGGCATCTGTCGGAGCGGCGGCTAACAGCGCGTGTGGCCCTCGTCCAGCTCTCAGAACGCCGCTCAGTTAGAACCATTAGGCTTTATTTAACCGCACACACATGCAGTTAAACGCACATCTGCTCAGTTTGTGTGGAAGATGTGAATACAGAGATATCAGACCAAATTCAAGTTCACTTATGCAACTTCTCCAATCCTAAGGCTTCTCTTATACTTCAGTCGAAGGTAAGAGATCAGGGACACGGTTCTCAACTTAGTAACCTTCTCATCATTATCCCCGAAAAGTTCATTTTCAGATCTTACACTCTCATAGACCTCAGTGTGAGGAAGAACAGGATTCGTTTGGGGAAAGATCGGTTGTATATTTTGGATACTGACGGGAGCTTTATCCACAAACGACATTTTCAAATGTCGGTTCGATTAAGTCTAACTTTGGAGCATATGAATAAACTTAATATGCTAAAGTGAAAGTGGCTCAGTTGGTAGAGCGGTTGTCCACTTATCTGAAGGTCAGTGGTTCGACCCCGGCCACTGCATTCAACATGTGGAAGTGTCCTCGAGTAAGATACTGAACCCCAAGTTCATCTCAATGGTTGTTCTATTGGTGCGTGTATAAGTTCAGTCCATTTACCATTTATATCATAGTTTACTCTTGTAGTTCATATTCAAGACATTGGGGGAGCTTTTTTATGAAAGACGCTGTTTCTCGGATATAACTTCCGGACTTTTGGTCTGATTTAGTCCGAATTCATTGCAAATGAATCGACTCAACAAGACCTATCTTGCATATATTGTATATTCCTCCAGTATAATAGTACCGGATAAGAATAAGGAGTTATTAGGGGGTATGTCTGACTGGGCTCATTGGAGAATGTTAACTTTTAGGGCTGCTAATCCTTGAATATACAGTTTTCATGGTTGTATATCTTCTGTATGTTCTGTGTATTTAATGGCCAGTGAAAAGCCCAGGATGAATTTTCAATCTTGTTGGACAATAAAGGCTATCCTGATTTTTATATTGAACTAACTCACTCTGGGGCATTTTTTGGGAAGAACGGCTATAACTCCTTAACAGTGGTCCCATTTAGTCCAAAATTGGTGCATATGAATCAACTCGAGGAGATCTATCTTGTATGTATCATATTTGAGTCTAATAATTCATATTTTACCATATTACCATATTTAAAAACACTACTCAGACTGTTTTATACAAAGAGTTCAATCAGGGGCCTTGCCTGTAGAATGCTGGGGAGTGGGGGCTTTTCATGGGTTATGCCCTTGCTTTCAGCATAGTCCCAGCTATGAAAAGCTCCTCCGGGCTTGTGTTATTCTCCGAATGTCGAACGAGACTCCAATGCAGCGCCGCACTTTTCCTGCCACACATTAAACTTTGCAAAACAGAAAGAAAAAAATATATTTTCCCTGGAGACCAATTCCTCAGAAGAGCTTTCATAAGTACTTCAAAATGAAAAGGATGCTCTGCGCCAGCCGTACCTCAATATGAATATGCTATAATTTGTGTGGCTCTGCCCCTGGCGTTCATAAAGCAGTTAGTGTTTACCACACTTGGCTATATAATAACCCTCATCGTAGAACCAGCTCAGCTGTGGCCTGAAGATAAACCTCCAGAAACCCTGTGATGGTCCAGCGTCTGAAACATTCCTGCTATTTCCTTTTCTCCCAAATGCCTTCTCTTCATGCTCCCCTTGTGTCTCATTTACCCTTTACTCTAGTTTATAGTGTTTCGGACGTACCGTCTTATCTTCCCACAGTCGGTGTGTTCTGTTATCTTCTCAGCATCCTTTCACTTAAAATCCACTTCAAGTCAACGACGGAATTCTGTCCCATCAGTCTAGAACTTTAGCGAAAGTCCGTACTCAGCCTCATGTGAACGTTTTCTTATAACAGTGAAGTTCTGACAAATTAATCGGCCCGTCTATTTTGCTCTGAAGTGGCTTTTAGAAGAGAGGTCTCGTCTATCTCGTATGCTCTAATGCTCTTCTCTTTTGGTTTCTGTCTCAACTCCTTTCATTTCCCCCCTCCCCGCCTTCTCCCGCGGTGCCATCTTCCATGGTGCATCAGCTGGCCTCAGTCGCACTTGAAGAGAGAGCCTAAGTGTCCTTGGGTGAAGAAGGTTCCCGAGGAGCTAATGGTTAGCGCACTATGACTAATGGGGAAAAAAGCGTGACAAAATAAGACAAATGGTTTGGACCAACTTCATTACCTAAGTGACAGCTTGACGGCCCCGCTGTATAATATGGTATTTTTCATCTGTGACTCATTTGGTAAAGGAAAATTACGGCAAGAGTGGAGACTTTTTTTTTTTTTTTTACCACATCAAAGCATGGCTGATTTTCTACCTGTCAGAGCAGCAGAACTAGTCGGGCAAGTTTGGATTTTTACAGTGTATTGGGTGCTTTGAAAATCACAGCGCACTGAGCAGAGTTTGAGCATTATAATTATAATTTGACATCAAACTCTTTAGATTGGCAGCTACGGGCGAGTTCTGGCTACTAGCCTGTATTAGTGTGAGGAGTTATCGCTGACAGAAAATCAGTGGCAGGAGTGAAGGGAAAGGTTTCTAAGATGGTGGTGAGGGCAGCTCTGCTGGATGGTTTAGAGACGGTGGTTCTGACCAGAAGACAGGAGGCAGAGCTGAAGAAGTTAAGATGTTCTCTGGGAGTGAGGAGGATGGACAGGAGTAGAAAGGAGACATCAGAGGGACAGTCCAGGTTTGTCCTGGAGACAAAGTCAGAGAGGACAGATTGAGATGGTTTGGACCCGTGAAGAGGAGGGATAGTGGGTCTACTGGTAGAAGGACGCTGGAGATGGAGCTGCAGGCAGGAGAAGAAGGAGAAGACCAAAGAGTAAGTTTCTGGATGTGAAAGAGGACATGCAGTTGGTTGGAGTGAAGAAGGCAGATGTGGCGCCGCTTAAAGGGAACAGCCCAAAGAGGAATAAGAAGACAATAAAGTGTCAATTAATATTGAAAACCTCTCCAACAGTCTTCAGCCTCTGATGGTAAAACGAGCCAGGATGACATCATCTGGAGGTTTTCAGCTAAATAAAGCCTCATCTGCTCAATATCAGACCACTTAATTTTTCATGAAAGGAAAGGTCAGACGGTTCGCTGTAATCTCACGTCTCAGTCGCCGTGTCTCAGCAGCTGCCCGTCTTACGGCGAGGCATTCATTATTCAACAAATACTTGAGGGTTGCTCTGGAGGAATTCTTGGCTTCCCTCTCGCTGTCTTTCTTTGAATAACACACATTCCACGAGCAGAATGCAAAGGTGGGCCTCAATAATTCAGAATGTACTTTCATTGAGGGGAAAACTGAAAGTAAAACTGTTGTTTGCTGTCGACGGCTACGCAAGAAACAAACATCAAAATGAAGCGGGATACGGCGGTGGACGGGCAAATGTAACGCTAACGTCGATGTGACAACATGTGCGCCGCAAATGAAGAAAACATCTTCATCAATTTCACCACACACGCCCGCTGCAACGACCACAGCACGGAGGAAATTTCGCACCCAGAAATCGATATGACCGAGCTCCCTAAGCCACATTCTACTCACTGTACCCCAAATAAATACTCTATTTAACGTATTTAAAATCAAGCGCCCCCTGGTGTCTGAAGTTCAGCATTTCAGGCGAATTAGAATATTTAACACCATCTGTGCCGCGTTAAATCTAACTCCTGTAGGTTAAACAGGAGGTCTCGTGCTGAATGTATTCCAGCTTTAACGGAATATCTCGCAGACTCGTTCCGGTGTAAATGGAAACCATCAAAAGCACCGGGGAATAAAAAGTGGAAGAGTGATAATGTGTCATTGTTGAGCTTTCTCTCTCTCAACCCTAGAGTTCCCATAATGTACTTTTTTCTCTGTTCTGAAGACGACTGTGATGCAGTCGTCTTCATCACTATTAAAAATAAGAATAAAGAGAGAGAGAGAGAGAGAGAGAGAGAAAGAGAGAGAAAGAAAGAGAGAGAGAGAGAGAGAGCAAGAGAGAGAGAGCGCTTGCGCCATTACACAAAATCACTTTTAACGATATTGTACCACAAATGGCAGGATGATTGTTTTCTTTTATTGTAGTTGAAAGGTTAACTAGAATTACTGTCATGTGGTTGTTCGTCTTGGCCACCGGGTCGAGCTTCATTTTATATCCATGTTCACGCTCGTATATCTGGTACTGACGAGTCGGGACCAAATACATTCTTTTTGTAGTAACACGTATTTTTGCAGAAGTCACAACATTTATATGATGAGTATTCATATATTCTCTCCCACAGTACTGTGGAGCTCATGATGGACTACAGCGATAAAATATAGATGCTACAGCAAAGAAGCATAAAGTTTATTATTAGCTTTATAATTAGGTGGTTAACACTTTCTACAGCCCATAATACATGGTTTAGCAATAAATAGAGGTTCGCTATATGGCTTGCAACAGGTTGCGGTCGCCTTTTTATCTAATCAGTCTTAAATCTGAAGTTATGTCCCAAAAGAGATCATTTGTTGTAAAGAAGCTAGCCCTTGAAAAAACAAACAAAACCGTTTTCTGACGACAATTTGAAAACGTGAAAATCCCAGCCAGCGGTTCGTCCAATCAGGCGCCGGTACAAACACGTCAGCGTCAAAAATTCCGCCTCTATGGAATAGAACCCGTTCTCTAAAGGGGCTTTAGAGAAAACTTTCAACTAATCACACCGCACCTTTAAGGAGACAATCAATAGATAGCCGCCAGATGGAACTACAGGTATGATAATAATAATGACGTCCAGATTAAAGCATTTGTTTCTGTAGTATCCGTGACTCCGTGTGACGTTGAGGAGAGCAATCCTCAACCTCAAGGAACCGTTGGTAAGAATACAGCGATCCAAAGCATTTAAGCAGGAAATGTGGGTCCGGTCAGCCGCCTGGAAGAGAAAGCTGGATAGAAATCGGCCGATCTGTGCCAATAATACAATGTGTGACAGGTTAAAAGATGATAATGGCTTAAAGTTGTCAGGCAGAACCGAGTCATAAATGTGTGAACCAATGTGGCATGAGGAGCCTCAGCCTCCTGGCGAGGGATCGGAAAACTTGAACACAACGCAACAGTTTTTTCACCCCCAACCCCGAAACCAGTCATTTCTATAAATCATCAAAGATATTGTTGAGATCTCATTTCTTATTCTTAGTGGCGCTCTCTCAAATGAAAACACACTGCCTCCACCAGCCCCCGCCGTCATAGATGTATTACACCGAGTTACCCAGAACTATATTGATGGTCTCCTTCCTTTCATAAAAGAACATTTTATTCCTCATTTCCCCAAAGGGACGTAGAGATGAAATGACTCTTTTATGGCCACGCCCACTCCTCCTACATTTCTTTTTTAGTTTGGAGTGTTTTTCAACCTTTGAACGAACACGCACATGTTTGCGGACAGGCGTGTGGGATCCGCAAAAACATCCCACTCCTCGGTGGAATCTCTTGGATGTGATAATAGAGGTTTTGTTAAACTCGTTCACCCTTTTAATGTCCTAAATATTTATAGAAAGGTTATTTCTTTGGAATATTTTATGTCTCTGGGGCTTTTTTTTTTTTTACTTTAATATCATGCGATGCTCATGGTTTTAATGTTTGGTGATGAAGATGATGATAGTGAGCAGTGCAGTATATCACTTATATGTTGATATCCACCACATCACATCAGGAACCCTGTTAGTAAAAGACTCTTATCTTAAGGTTTTTTTTCTCCGCCTCCAAAATAAAAGTCTTATGTCTTAAATCAAATGATAATTTAGTGGAAAGTGAGACGCATCAACATCAATAATTCACAAAAGACAAAAACAGAAGCGCCATCTTAAGATGTAGCCTACTGACAAAGAAGATGCATGATTCTGTGTTTTAAGTAGTAGTTCATATTTTACTCACTAGGGGGGACAATTTTCTTTTTCTTTTGTTTTCCGGACAGAACTCAAAAACTGTTCGATGGATCATTTTCAAATTTTATACCCACATAAACCTCAATGGGAGGGAGAACAGGATGGATTTTTCGTAAAAGATCGGTTATATTTTTCTGACACTAGGGGGAGCTTTAGCGCCAAAAAAAGCATAATTTATCAACAGTTGGTCCAATTTAGTCCAAATTTGGTGCATTGGAATATAGTATATTCCAATTCCAATATATAAATATCATACTTTAATGTAGTAGTTCATATTTTACTCACTATGGGGAACTACCCCCATAGTGGTAGTTCTTAGGTGGTTGAGGGGGAACAGGGTTGACTGGAGAGCCAAAGACGGTGATTCATGAGGAAAACCTCTGTTTATCAATTCTACTATCCAGTTACCTCCGTCACCTTCTCCATACGACTGTCCTCAAACCCGAGTGAACCCAAAGAGAGCGTTTCCGCATATTTACAGTAACTTAGATGCAGCTCAGCACGTGAAAACAACACAACACACAGGCACATTTTATACCAAGGGGATACAAATTAACCTGAGATGCCATCAGCAATTAAGCCTAATTTCAATAACGTTCAACATTTTATATTAGCGTGTGCTTTCCCATTAGCCTAATCAAGCGACGACCAATGTTTTCCCGCATGATAATGGTACGCTACCTCCTCTGAGTGTGGATATATTAAGGAAAACACACAAGTGCTGATTAAATTTGGGCCGTCAGGAGAGAGGAACTAGGATGACGGTTATGTTATCTTCAAGACGGCAGATCCCCGCTGTCACCCTGATCTAATAGGAGACCAGAGATGTATCTCCAAACGTGCGTATTCAGCTCACCTTCAACCTTATCAAACCCCAGGATCAATCACTATTCACGAACGCACCACTGTTAATGATGTTATTGCACTGATGAAGACGTTACCGTTCAGAGTTGCTGAGCATTAATATTCAGCAGTACTCTTGGTAGGATGGAGAAAAGGCAGGAATAATTAGAGTTGATGGGCTTCATAAGCATTAAGATTGTAGTGCATCAGCAATGTGGGGCTGGAGCAGCAGCCTCCAGAGCTTTCTGTTCCCCCTATGGGACGTCTCCTTCTTTTTAGATTCTCTTTTGCAGATTATTTAAGGGGACGACAATTGATTATCGCGACGGAAAGCTGAGCCATTGCTGTAACGCGGGAATCTCCGACAGACAGCCGGATGTAAGCCGTAATTACTCAGAAAATAATAATGAGAGTGCTGATGGAGAAGGGTGGAGAAGAGTTTCATTGTGTCCCTGGATTTAGAGAAAGTGTACGGCAGAGTGGCGAGGGAGGAATTGTGGGATTGCTTGAGGACGTCTGGTGTAGGTCAGAGTGGTACAGGATATGTGTGATAGCAGTAGACCTGAGGGAAGGTTTCAAGGTGGAGGTGGGACTTCATCAAGGATTGGCTTTGAGCCCCTTCTTGTTTGCTGTGGTGATGGACAGGCTGACAGATGAGGTCAGACAGGAGTCTCCATGGACTATGATGTTGGTGGAGGACATTGTGATCTGTAGTGAGAGCAGGGAACAGGTGGAGGAAAACCTGGAGAGGTGGAGGTATGCGCTGGAGCGAAGAGGAATGAAGACAGAATACATGTGTGTGAATGAAAAGGAGGCAGGAGGAACGTGAGGATGAAGGACTAGAGGTGAAGAAGGTGCAGGAGTTTAAGGACTTTGGGTCAACTCTTCAGAGCAACGGGGAGTGTGGAGACGAGGTAAAGAAGCGAGTCCAGGCGGAGTGGAGTGGGTGGAGAAGAGTGTGGGGTGTTATCTGTGACATAAGAGGAGCAGCAGGAGTGAAGGGTAACGTTTCCAAGATGGTGGCGAAAGCAGCTCTGGTGGATGGTTTAGAGACGGTGGTTCTGACTAGAAGACAAGCCGAACTGAAGATGAGGACAGATTGAGATGGTTCTGACCCGTGAAGAAGAGGAGGGATAGTGGGTCTACTGCTAGAAGGACGCTGGAGATGGAGCTGCGAGGCAGGAGAAGAAGGAGAAGACCAAAGGGGAGGTTTCTGGATGTGGTGAGTGAGGACATGCAGGAGGTTTGAGTAACAGAGGAAGAAGGACAGGAGGGGAGATGGAAACAGATGATCCGCTCTGACGAACCCTAAAGGCAACATCTGAAAGAAGAAGAGGAATAATAAGACCCCTCGTCCTGACCCCTCCCTGACAGGCGTCCATGTAAACACAAAACAAACATTAGATGGGCAGACAGAAATAGCCCCTCTGAAAGGTGCTCCTTGCATTTCATCTGACGTCTGAACACCGGCTCGCTCCGAAGTATTGATGTCAATTACGGAGACGTCCATTATGTCTGGAGTATTCTGAGGAGAGTCAATTTTAGTCACGTCAAGCAGCTCAGTTTCACCGTGAGGGATGACCCTGGGAGGCGGCTAGGCTCAGCTAGCCCGGCGGCTAATGGCCCTGATGCATGATACAATAAACACGTCCTTTTTATAAACCAGTTGGAACCTCTTACTGTGACAGCGGGCTCTCAAATGACACACTCTCCACATTAAGCCCGGCCCATAAGAGTGCGGCGGGTAGCGTGATTACATTAGCATTGTGTTCTACACAGTGCAGCGTGGCCCAATGAGGTGATGCTCAGATAGTAATTACAGCCATTCCACTTTGTGCCTGGGTCGTACAGCGAAGAGGAAACAGCTGCTTCTAAGGTCACCTATCCAGTCTTGTTCAATGCGTCCGTCATAAGCACACATTATATCTTGAATACGGCTCCTTTGTACCTGAAACCCGCCGCGATACCCTCAAATAATGGCGCTTGCAGACTTCTTATACTTAGATATATAAGGCGCCACAATCTGCTCCTTGGTACGCCGCGGAGATAAAGAACAGGGTCCGACCTATCTCATGAGGCATGATTTATGAGAGGGTATCTGCAGCCGGTCGCTAACGCACACAAGGAAATCCCCCTACTGAGTGAATTATGAATTATTATGTAGTCTGAGAACTTTTGGCGGATAAGACTCCCCCTCATTGGCAGAAATATGCAACTGATCCTTCCAAAAATCAATCCAGTTGTTCCTCGCACTAAGGTCTATGTGGGTATTAAATTTAAAAATGATGCATGAAATAGTTTTTGAAGCTGCGTTCATCACAATTCCATAATATCCCCAACTTTTGGGAATATAGTTATATAATTGTTGCCGATTTTTGCTCAGTTCTTTCAGTCATCGGGTTAAGTTTGACATCAGGTGAACCGCCATTCCTCGTCTTAAACAAAATCAAAATTGAAGTAAGTTGTGCATGACTTGAAATTAAAATATAAACTACATAACACAAATCGACGACTTTGATATACACACCAGATTGTGTGTATTTTTAGAATCTAAGGCTTTTTTTGTTTTTTATTTGTCTCATGGCGAAGGACTGATACCATCAACCTCAAACATAATCAGAGTTAATGCACCGGGTCTACAGCAGGGGTGATCGAGTAAAGGGGAAATACGAGATGTTGGTTTGAAGGACGAAAGGCCTGCTGGAGCTCTGGGGAAAGGTATGATGGTGTGTGTGTGTGTGTGTGTGTGTGTGTGTGTGTGTGTGTGTGTGTGTGTGTGTGTGTGTGTGTGTGTGTAAATGAAGCGCTAATCTCAGGAGTAAATGCTTGGCAAAAAACTAAGAGCTGACCTCTCCAAGGATGAAACTGAGGAGGAGAGGAAGAAGGACTGTAACAACAGAACGTGGTGAAGGAAAGGAGGTAAAGGGTGTCAGAAGCAGGAAAGGTCAGAAGGACCTTAGAGCAGGGGGCACTGAGGAGAGGAAGGAATGGACACGTCTTTGATGAAGACATTGTTAATCAAAGCTCCAATGAGAGACAAGCGATGGTTGGCAGCACCTTTGATTTTGTTTCATCTATTCTATCCTTTAATTTATCGATCTATTTTGGCCAATATATGCAACTGACTTTTCCCAAAGTCAATCCACTTCTTCCTGGCACTAAGGTGTAGGAGAATATTAAAACTTAAAATGACCCGTAAAACACTTTTTGAGTTATCGCGGTAGTACAAAGGATCTATGGCGCCGGCGCCGATGCTTATTCAGTAACGTTACTACCACCGACAGGTAAAGTCAGAATAATACTTCTGTCCTTACAACGTCCGGGGGTTGGTGTTGGGATGTATTAGGCATCAAGGAAACATTTTATCTTCAAAATCCGAGCATCTTTGACCATGGCTACGTTTTTAGGGGGCGGAGGATCTCAAACATTGGGTCTCGTTGAGTGTTCCTGGTCCCCACTGATCAGCACCTCCCAAAGTGGAAGAAGAACTTGTGAGCCTGAGACGGGGTCATGGGCAACCAAGGCGATCCAACGGAGCAGCTCCTGCAGCATATATTACTGAAAACATTCATCTTGGTTCTGATAGAAAAGCGCCAGAACACAAAATTCTTCTCAGAGATGTTTTGCTGCAAAAAGGGGGGGATCCACCAAGGGACGGATCTAGTGCGCGGACAATTGCAATGCCTTACCCCCCGACAGCCATCCCAGTTTGGGACCATTTCCCGCTGTTCGCAAATTAGAGTATATTTTTAATCGATCCATATATATTAATATATAATAAACAACGCCAGCCCTCAAATCTTTCTATGCCACTCTCCTGCCACCCCGTAAAAATCTGTCTGGATCCACCCCTGGATCCAACCACTATGAAGCAAGTTGTTTTGATGTTATGGCCTATCAGTTGTGTGCGCAAAACAAATTATAGCATAGGGTATATGCTAATTAGCAGATCTTTTGCTAAAATGGCTAAGTACCTTCTTAGTTCGGTGCTCGGAGCTAAATGGTAACTAGCGTCCCGCTGCTGCAAAGCCTGGATTTCAACCCTCACACGCGGACGGCTGCGGGGTGCATCTGTGTGAGTTACAGGCAGTTTGCAGTTACGGAACAAGCTGAAGGAGCAAAAATGAATCAAGGCACTTTATGGGGAATATTTAGTGCAAAATTAATAGTGGAGTTTAGGCACGATTTAGTTATGATGAGGCAGAAAAACGACACAAAGGCACTTTTCATTTCTTTATTACCGCGCACCAGTGTCGAAATGACTTTCAATATATCGGCCCAAAAGCCAAACGCTCCACACATTGTGTACGGAATGATTGCTCATAATCACCAGTGAAATGGAAAACATGCAAAGCCTCACAATATGTATATTCCTCCGATTCTTTGCGTCGGGAACAAAATTGTGCAGCGTTATGCATAATTTGGATGCACGGCGGCGTGCATAATCAGACATTCTTTATGGGTCTACTGTGACCCGGTTAGTGCACTCAATTTCACATAAACACAAACATCCTGCTCTGACAAATACCAAAATGTTTGTTATGGCCAGGAGGAGCCTTCCAATGTCTCCCAGCAGGGTGTAATGCATTTCCAAGAGCAGCCCCTCAACGTCTGAATCCCGGTGTTGTCACAAGGCCCACCGGTTGAAAGGGACTGGAGGCGGCTTCATGAATATAACATTTCCCTGATCCAGCCAGGTGAGCTGTGGCGAAGCGACAGCCTCAACAAAATGATGACTCCGAATGCGGCGCTCTGCACAAACACACAACCTAATCATAAACCGTACGTTCGACCGCCGACTTATGCATGCAGGAGGAGAAAGAGGAAGAGCGGGGAGAGAAGATATGGCCAAAACGACAAATAATGAAAACTGACCAAACAGGACAAAAAATACATTGCATTCGTGAAAGTGCTCAAAGGCAGCGCTTCCTCCGCCCCCCGCCTATCTAAGACCCTCAATGTGAATACTTTAAGTGAAAGGAGTCAAAGAGAGGATTATGAATACGAAGATGCCGCTGTTGATTATGCATTTTCGGCGCACAAATGCAATTTACAGCAACCGAGTCCTGTGGTGATAGAATGCTGTCTGTTGCCCCCTGGTAGCTGAATGGGGAAAGGAGATGAAGAGGAGAGGAGACGGCACTTTCAGAGGAGAAGAAATTCCACGGCAGACTTCATTTCTGGTCCTGTTTACCTTCCAACACAATCCATCAGTCAAGCAACCGGCGATTCCCTCGTGGCTAAATTACAAAGTGGCCCAGCTTTGTTGCACGCAAAATATTTATAGCAGCACCAGGGTCTTCGCACGAGCCGCAACCCCGTCGAGGGAATCACGGGAGAACCATCTGGTGTATTACTTGATTATCATGAAATGAGGATGAGACCTCAAACAAAAGTGAACTTCAAGGGAAGTCTGGAAAGACGGCATTTGAAGTTTCCATTTCAAAGACTCCGGCAACTCCGGAGCCACCGTGGCAACATCAACAGACACCTGTTGAGCAGGAGCGCCAGAGAAGAGAGGGTAAGAGGAGGATGAAGGTTCAGAGAAGGCATTAAAAGGCGGGGTTTAATGCATGTACACATCACACTTTGGCTCTTATCCGTTCCAAACAACACATCTGTTCAAAACAACAGCATATGAAAACACGCCATTTGAAGAATGCAATCAGAGATGGTTAGGTTGCCGTGACAGCGAGGCGCCCCTTCATCTCTTTCTGTGCAAATAGAATCCTTCTTCCGTGCGGCGGGAGGCGGGCGGCGGCGGGAGGCGGCGGCGGCGGCAGCTGCCGTTTCGCCCAGGACCCTGCCTCGACAGCACGCCCATGCTTTGTGGAGTTCACAATTATTGGCGCCCATGTGTGACAATATTATGTTTGCTGAGAGCCGCTACAAGTGTCTCCCGTGATAAGATGGCATGTGGCAGAAAGGGAGCAGAGCTGCCTGAATAAACAAACAAAGTTATCTCTGATGAAATACAGCGCGGCGAGAAGTGGCTCGCAAGACATCTCTAACATCTGAGATCCTCCGTCTGATGGATATTTCTGTTGGGGTGATTTGAATTTCAAACCAGCGGGTTTATTTTCAAAGTTATCTTCATTCAGACATGAACGAGCATGACGCCCGGGTTTGGACCCGCTTTCATGAACACCTCAGAAGGATGACAAACTCAAAATGTTGTGCGTTTAACTACTCAAATATGAGGGAGATCATGAATCCAACATGGAGCTTACTGCAGAACTGGACGGATATGATTGAGGAGGAGATGGACATTTGTTTCAGTCTCAAAAAGGTAACCTGGAATTGGACAGTTTATGGTTAGAAAAGTTGCTGGTCTGTCATTTATATGAACACTGCAGTATTACACCAAGTCACATGACTTGTGGGAAATCGATCTCGCTCAGTTGGCAAAGGTAGTCCAGCTCCATCCATGCCGTCCTAAGAAGGTTTGCTGTGTCTCTTCAAAAATGTGGAGGAGATACCAGGAGACGGCCCGTTACACTAGGAGAGGAGAGCTGGACAGAACCGCAGAGGGGCAAGAACCCAGCAGCAGCACCACTATGTGTTTCTCAGTGTGATGAGAAATGGGAGGAGCTTTGCCAGATCACTACAAAATGACCTCTCAGCTACTGGTGAGATGTTCTGACCAAACCATCAGAACCAAACTGCGTGAGGGTGGCATGATGGCCAGATGTTCTCTATTGGGACCTGAGCTCACAGCCCAGCGCCATGCAGTCTGATTGACGTTCCCCAGAGAACACGGTTCTCCATTGGCGCCTCGTTCTCCTCACAGATGAGAGCAGCTTCACGCTGAGCTCATGCGGCAGACAGGAAAGAGTCTGGAGACGCCGTGGCGGACTGGGAGGGGAACACCCAGTAATCATCCACCGACTCACCAGGAGCTTGATGAGTTGTCCTAGTAAAATTCCCTTGAAGGTCAGGGATGCTACAGAACCGCCACCGGCGCCGTCACCGCAGGGCCTTTGTGATAACACAGTAACACAAAAACTATTTCATGGATCATTTTCCAATTTTATACCCACATTGACTTTAGCGCGAGAAAGAACTGGATTGATTTTGAAAAAGTTCAGTAGCATATTTCGGCCACTTGGGGGAGCTTTGTCTCCAAAAGTTTAGAGCCATTATTCCTCAACCATTGGTCCGATTTTGTACAAATTTGGTGCGTATGAATCGACTGGAGAGGATCTATCTTGTATTTTTGACAATTTACTTATATTTTACTCAGTAGGGAGAGCTTTTTCTTTCCTTTTTTTAACGATAAACACGTGTTTCGAACGTTACTTCCTAACCATTGGTCCAATGTCGTCCAATAAGTTACTTTCCATTCACTGAACCCATCTAAATTATAATCTATCTTGTACAAGTCATATTTTACTCTAATAGTTCATGATTTACTTGCTGGTGGGTCCATTTATGACAGCGTAGGTGTAGTGTATATATTTAGTTCATACGTCGTTTGATGCATGATGAAAAAGATGAAATATGTTCATATGCAAGTTCAAAGCCGTACATTGAGAATAATAAATAACTGCCATGAAAAGCAGCTTAGAAGAGATAATCATATAATAGATCTATGATAGAAAGTTGCCACAGGCAATAGTTGTCTTAGAAGGTTGGTTCTTCGGTAACTAAAATGATCTGAAGTACGTTTTCGTTAAAACGCGTATCCATTCACGTACCAAAATGCCAAAATTGACTGGTTTTGATTTAATCTAGTATTCGGCCGTCTCCAGTGACTGAGTGTCTGGTGAGCAGCCACCTCATGCCGCAACGATCATAAGCAATTACAAATCCTCCAATCACTCGGGAGATGGTGCGCTGGAGTTGGCGCTTGCCCTCGCCCAGGACAGCCGAAGACAAATTTCACGCTAGATTAATGCTGGCCGATTGTCTGCCACTTTTAATTTAATTCATTTTCTCTTCACAAAAGCTCTCAATTGAGATATTTTGACAGTTTTCTAAAGCCAACCATGCAGTACCACTCTCATATCGTGATTCAACCCAGGGCCGTGGCGGCAGAGGTCGGACCACACCGCCGCGATTGAAATCCAATTAGCCATTAGCTTAGTTGCTCACGCACGCAGATTTAAGTGTTTAGCATTCAATCAATATTTGGTGTTGCGGCACAATAACTCTTTGAGATGCAATTAGCTTCCCCGGCGGCGGGGAGACGTACGTAAAGCGTTTCGGCGGGAGCGGACTTCGGGTTCAGGTTGTCCGTTGCAATAATCTGCTGCGTCATTTCAGCCCCCGACTCAAAGACGCCGTACTGTTATGATTACTTTTCATTGCGCCCATTGATTTCCTGATGGCACCGAGGCTTGTAATTTTCCCAGGCAATCTCCGTGAGAAGGAACCCGCTGTTCATGTGAAAGTCAGGATTCCGCTTCTCTGCTTCAGCCGGGGAATATAGTTTTCTTTCCTCTCATCTTTTCTACTTAGCCGTCTGCTCACGGACACAAACGGATGGAAATTTCTCAGAAATTCCCAAATCCTATTTTTGGCTTGAGTTAAATCCTGTTTTCTTTTTCTTCTACTCCTGGTGAAACCTCATAATAATTATAATAAGTGTAAATCTGGGGAACTATTAAATTAAACTTGGTGTTAGACATAATCCCACATGGTAGGCAGCTAGAATATTGGACATTTGAAAAAAGAGAGCGGTAAAAATGTTGTCTGACGTTTGAGGTGATACAGGTATTTTCTAGACTGCAGACCGAACGTAATCATCTTCTGTTAAAGAGAGCGAGAGGAAAGAGCTGCCGAGGCTTTGGCTTCACGGCGAGTATCTGCTCCGCCGCACATCTGCCGTCTTCTGCTAATCTTATATTAAAGAGGCAGCCTTGTTCTTAAAAAAAAAAAGAAAAAAAAAAAGAGGCTAGATATAAGGAGGGAGTAGGTGACAACCTTCATCTCTCACCCGTTTCCTCATAATCAAAGTCGCACGCCGCTGCCAGTGTAGCACCCGCTCCTCTCGATAGCCCACCATCCCTCTAGCAATTACAGTTTTGACAGCTCTTCTATGACACGCTTCCCCGCCATAATTACCCGTGGTGTATTTATCCCAGCTGTGTATGTAAGTGCGAGCGAACGAGTGAGCCGGGCCAAAAAGGGTTTGGAGGGCTTTGTAATAACGATCATCGGAGAACCTGATGGGAGACATGTTGGTGCTAAATAGAAAGGGATACCGCCCTTCTTTCTGTTGTTATTACCTTGTTATTAAACGCTAGTGGCGCCTGTGATTGGTTGGGATACATCAGACTTCAGGGGACTCAACTGTTTGGTTGAGCTCATTTTGAGTCATTACTTCTTCTTGAAAAATGTGACTGAACCTGTTTATAATATGACCCAGTGGCAGCATGTATATGCTAAAGAGTAAGGGACCGAGGATGGAGCCCTGGGGGACACCACGGGTCAAAAGATGAAGACAGAAGTTTTGATTTCTATGATGAAGGGCAACCACCAGAAACAAAAAAAAATCTCACCTACAAAAGAAACTGGATGAAGTAGACAGAATACTTCTTGGTGAATCGGAGCCGGTTCTTTTGCATTTCCTGGCTCGCGACCCCCGTCTGAGGAAATCACAATTTGAGGCTGATGATTCCATCATTTCCTCTTTGCATGGAAAAAAAAGAAAAGAAAAATGATGGATGCAATTTCACTCCAGTCATTTCCAGAGTTACAGACAGTTTTTTTGTTCTGCAGATCTTGTGGTACTAAAAACTTGAAAAAGGCCTCGGTCGCGATTAACGTTAGTCTCAGTGGTAACACACTGTATGGTTCTGAGTGTGGAAGCTCCGCTGGAACATATCAGTTATGCAAATGAAGCAAATACATTTGGACATTTGGGTATCATCCAGCCGGTACGACATCAGGACTGTGTTTGGAGAACCGGGGAAACGCAAGTATCAAAGTGGGCTGTCTATTTGCGATGTGTATTACCCTGGAGATCCATAATATGATTTATCTTTACACCATCTCATTTCATCATTTCACAGTGTGATCATTCAGAGGGGCCGCCGTGAATTTTTAGCGCGTTTTCCCTCAGCTGTGCTAATTTTCGCCTCATTTAAAAACACACAGGGAAGGTGCGGCTGGAACAAACTGTTATTCTGTGGTCCTCGGAGCTCGCCGGCGACTGGAGGTTCGTATTTACATTTGTTACAGGCTTGTAAGTAGAAGTCTTAAGCTCACTATTGACAGGAAGCCGACAACTTACCAAATGAGAGGAATGAAAAGGAACTTTGTTTGCAGTTTTTTTCCCCTGGAATGTCGTCTGCATCATGAAAACAAATTATCGCAATGTGGTTTTGGGGTGTTGGAGGGGGGGGGGGGGGGGGGGGGGTGCATTTCCCCTTTGACTGGCTGTCACCGCCGTTCAAAATCAGGCGCCGTAGCTTCTCCTCATTAAAAAGGATCTATTACCCAAACAGAGCTTGTGTTGACCCCTTTTCCTCTGCATGCTGCTGGGATGAGCCGAAGACTAGTCCGCAGCCGGGACACGATTGACAAGGTAATTTTAGAAACTCTGCCGAGGAACCTTCTGAAGTATTTGTCTCCCGAGTTTGTAGAAATATGAGCATGTTTCAGATTTTTTCTAATCCCTGTAATTTTCGTCTCGGAGCTCAAATTCTACAGTCTGGCGTTTCAGTCTCCATTACATTTAATGGATGGATCAAACATCCGGCATTTTCAGCTTGCCTGTTACGCAATTGATGAAGTCATTTGGTTCAGAACTGGAGTGGGAACTTTGCTTCTTTTCTGGGGACCAGATTCTCAGAGATGTACTAAGTCTTGCTGCCAAAACAGGTGACTATATATATATGTATAGAACAAAGCAATGTCGCCCAAGAGCTGAAGATAAGAGTCCTTATGAGCCTCCGAAACAAAACACTTCCATTTATCCTCTGTGGCCAAACGGCAAATGAAATTAAAAAATCTAGGTATGGAATAAATACTCATACACTTACTTTCTTAATTTCTGCTTTACGTTGAATATTTTTTCCCACAAACCAGGATAAAACATTTACCATTTTTCGCAGCGGGCAACCCAAACGAGCAGATTGAGACCCCCTGATCGAAGGCGGATTTAGCGAAGGTTCTAGTCAGAAAGACTATCCTTCTGCACACTTGGGCCACACTTACTGCACATTCCATCCACTTTTCCCTCCTCTGGCACCTGCTTATTCCCAAATACAGGCTTTAAAGTCTGGAGAATCAACTGATACCAGCTGCATTCATTCAGGTAGCATCATCCGTCCAATCAGTGTCTCACCTGCATCTTCATCGCTTAACCATCAGCTGCTGGCTTTAAATATGACTCCCCCTCCATCCATCTAGTTCATTTATGCTGCTGATTCCACCTCCCTCCATCCCTCCACCTTGTCCTTACAGATCCATCAGCCTCATCATTTATCAGCCTCAGCAGAGTCATCAGCCACCGCCACCAGTATCCAGACTCAAGGGGTTGTATTCCATGCTGCTCAGGGCAGAGACCCTTCGATCAAAATCTTGGCGCAGAAGACTTTCTAGTAAACAAATTATCAGATATTATCAGTTGTAATAAAAAGGTTGATCTTTTCTTCATTTTCAGTCTTCTCTGATTGAAATGAGTCCATGTCCTAACAACAAATAACGTTATGGCTTGACTTTAATGAGAACGCAACAATGACTTAACACCAAAAACAAGATGTGATGTCACAAAATACAACCCCAAAAAGAATGGGGGGATTTGACAACATAGCAGGTACGTTAATAACAGAACCGTATGACTAGACGGCAATGAGGAGGTAAAGGTTCTAATTGACGTTAAGTCCTACGAGTTGTTCTGTAGAAGTTTTTACAATTTCTACACACCAAAACAGTTTTTGAAGTTCGACCCCACTTCTCATTCGACCAATTTAAAAACTCCATCAAATGAGTGAATGAAAGGTGGAGGCAATTTTAAAAGCCTTATGCAATGTCAGTCAGAAGTAAGGCGTCCTAGTAGAAAATATTGTACTATATATCCCACGAGTTCATATTCTATTCACTAGGGGGAGCTTTTTCCTGAAAAAAAAAACAATTTTCTTGGACATTACGTCACATTTAATTTAGTCTGTTCACTCAGGGGGGATTGCTCGTACAATGCAGGGGATTTGAGGACATACCCTTGCTGTAGGTGGCGATAGCGTAGGACAAGTTTTAAACCTCCGTTTTGACGCGGACACATCCATTATGTCGTATTATAAGAGGCATGAAACAGGCAACAATTAAAATGCGTCTTGCTCTAATCCATCTTTTGTCTCACTGATGGAGGGACACCACTCTGTCCCGTCTTCAGACATCTCACGTAAAACAAGTCGGAACTGCGAACGCCGGGCGTGAATAATAAGCAGACACGACCGAAGCAGATACATAACGCTGTCTGACAACCACAAAAGGCTTTCCTGAGGTGACTTTCAGCGTAACCCCTTTAATTTGTTTCACTCTGGAAGCGGCGAGGAGCTAGTTATCATTCCAATACCAGTAATTAAAAAATCACTCCGCGATGCCAAAGAACTGCTGTTTTCCTCCTTTTCGCCGCCGCTCTGGGTCTCCAAAGCATCAGCACATTACAAAACAATTTCCCCTATATCAGCTTATATTCACATTTGATTCTGTCGCAGTGCTGATGGGAGTTGGAACACGGGTCTCTGTACACAGGAATCTAAATAACGCTACGCAGCCTGCCGCAGAACTCATTTATAATCCAATGCCTCGGCTGAATTCCATTATGAGTTTTCCATCCTTTATATTTGAGGGGGAAAAAAGGGAAAAGGGAGATTATGAAAAAACATTAAAAAAAAATGGCACCAACATACAGAAGCTGCTAGCATGAGGTGGCTCCGGTGTAAAAGTGCACAAAGTGGGTCGCCGAGGACGAAGTCCCATTTATTATCCTCCGTTTGAGGACAGAAAGATTATAAGAGCTTTGATTGTTGGACTTTTATCAAAACCTATTGATACGCTCTATGGTGGAAGCGAACGGACCAAAGTGGGTAACATGAATTGGAATCGAATTTGGTGGCGGACTGACCGCCTTTATTAATAAAGTAAAGAAAAGTATCCAAAAATTATCGGTTACAGGTCGATAACTTAGTTGGAATGAATTGGTAGAGATTCAAACCCGGTCCTACTGTAAAAAAAAAAAAGTGTCATCTGGTTCAAACCCAGAGACCAAACATCTTCTGTGTTTATCTTTGTTTACCGACGGAAATGTTGTTGATCAGCTTTTATTTGATATATCCGAATTACAACTCTCATAAAAAAAGACCAGAAACTTAAGAATGATGCAGCAACCTTTAAAAAAAGAAAAGAAATGGGATTAAAATGTCTTTGTTTGGACACCTGGGACAAAAATGATGAAGCACTTCTTACCAGCTCAACCAACTTCATATAACTTTAGACGAAAGTTATCTGACAGACTGGCAGCAATGTCAAGACAGTAATCTGGCGACGGTGGCGCCCGCACCATGGGGGAAACCTCGGAACATCTGGGAAATCCCTTGGCGATCTCCCGGCAGCCGGGCCAGGAGAAGATGTCAAAACTGAGTGACACACAGATGTGTGGCCTCCTGCCATCTGAGGCTACGAGGATGGGATAAGTCGTTAATCAGCGGATCGTGGCAGCAGGAGGGAACAACCGCCGCAGAGAGGTTCCCTCAACCGCTCACAGATATAAATACAATAAAGACTATTTACTGACACACTGCATTTATTGGCCCCTTTTGAATAATGAGTAAAATGGAATGCAAAAAAAAGATCTTTATTGTTCATACCCAGAATCTTTAATTCAAATTATTCACAGAAATCGTACCTTTAACTCAGGTCACATAATTTAAAGAAACGGTACATTCTAAACATAAAACAAATGTGTTTCTCTGAAACATGTGAGCCACAATTATCGCTAGGAAATCCTGTCATTAAAAGTAAATAGAAGAATATTTCCAGTCCAATATTATATTTTTATCTTCACTTGTTTGAGCAGGAACTCTGAAGTGGTGAACAGTAACTTCCTGTTTGACTGGGGTATAAATATGAGGTGACACAGGCCTGATTCTCTCTGAGGTTCTTCATCATGATGAAGACCAGAGAACACAGCAATGAGGAGCAAAGAAAAGTTGTAGAGCTGCAGAAATCTGGCAATGGAGACAAGAACATCTCTCAGCAGTTCAAAATGTCAGTTTCAACAGTTAGATCAATAATGAAGAAGTTTAAAGAGACTGGAGATGTTAGACATCAGCCTGGAAGAAGATGTGTCTGCAAACTGACCCCACACACTGTGAGGAGTATGGTTGGACTGGCTAAAGACTTTCCAAAGCTCACAGCTAGAGAGGTCAGAGGTCAGTTGAATCTTGGGGTCAGAAAGTCAATAGATGGCGCCGACAACAACACCAACTGTTTGGGAGGTTAGCAAAAAAAAAGCCTCTGCTGTTGTCCACACACAAGCAAACGCTGTTACAGTTTGACAAACACCAGTGAAAGCAGACTTTCACTGGAACAAGGTCAGAGGTCAGATGAGACCAAAGTAGAGACTTTTGGAAATAAACATTAAAGATTGATGTGGTGCAGCAAGAAAGAGAAATATAATAATAATAATAGAGAAAAGCACCACATACCCGCCGTGAAGTCTGGTGTTGAATCTCTGATGATGTGGGGTTGTTTTTCTTTCAAATGTTCTCGACATCTTGTTAAAAGCCATGATTCCATCGTAAAGGGAGGCTGAACAAAACATAAATGGTTGGTGCCCATTATTGTGACACCCATTTTAGGTGTCACAATTATTTGTTATTATTTGAGATGACATCTTTGCTTTATGTTGAGAATGGAAAGTGTGTTTTACTTTGGTTACTTGAGTTAAATAAGAATAATTTCAATTAAAGGTCATTAGTATTGATAATAAAGACTTTTTTTTTTCTATCTCATTGAGCTAATTTTTTCCTGGTTTTGTTCAGGTGAGTTTATTTTCCATCACAAACTCGGCCTTAAACTCTGTTTCTATTCCGAAACAACAAAAATGATGTATTCCACTTATAGTATAATGCTAAAAACAACAATCTCTGTACTGTATATCATTATTACAGAGGTACGCTACACAGGGGGGGGGCGTGACAAAGAGTTACCCGTCACCTTGTCTCGGATAAAGACTATTTAATTACTTATCAAATAGCCCTCAATGTCAAAAGACTAAATCTATTTCATAAATGTGCAAGTAACAATTTTGACTTTTTTCCACTTCCCAAGGGGAGGAAAATCAATTTTAATCTAAAGTCTTCGGGTCCTTCCATATGTATGTTCCAAAGCAGCAAGCTGTACATCATCTGAGCCAATAAATGGCCGAGTGACAGAAGAGAGGGAGAGAGAGAGAGAGAGAGAGAGAGAGAGAGAGAGAGAGAGAGAGAGAGAGAGAGAGAGAGAAAAAAAACATAATTGAAGTTGTTGTTTGCATTGCTTAGTGAGGCACTTTCTGCTGAGCGCTGCCAGAGTCCTGCTGTATTGCATTGTCAACATTCCTAATGATTTGTTCTCACAATTTAGGAGCCAGGCAACTGATGATAAATGAAAATAAAAAGTGTAAAAAAAACAAAACAAACAAAAAGAAATCTTTGCGTTCCCTTGTCGGCCATGTTGCCTGGCGATTACAGCCTCTGCAGTGAGAAGCCCACCCCTTCTGCGCATCACTAAGTCACTCTAAACGCTCTCCATAATAATACTCCATGTATATATTATGCGTTATGCATAAATGCTAATGCTCCTTCTTTTCCTTTCTTTTTTCCCGAGCGTGCGCGTGACACTGAGGTTGCTTTCCTTAATTCAACTCAGATTGCATATTCTGACCCTTAATCCTGACAATGGTATTCAAAGGGAGGATTTGAAATTCAGCTAAACTGCATATATATATATATTAACAGAGAATATAAATGTGTTTATTTCTGTCTAAATGCTAACGGGGATGACTTCTTTCATCAGCAGTCGGACTCTTGGCAGGCAAATCCCAACAAATTATCGGGAATGACAACGTTGCCTTAAGCGTCGGAGGAAACTCGTTTGAGGCCACCATCTAGAGACTAATCTATTTAGCGCACTCTGCATTAACTCCGGCGAACGGCTCCAACCGACGCATCAGAACATTTGTTGGTTGTTACGTATTGAATGGCTGCGTTACAGAAGAAAAAAAATAAGCTTTTTTTTGGCTTTTTTTTTCTCCTCCTCGTCCTCTTCCACCTCCTCCTCCTCCTCCTCCTCCGCCTCCTCCCGCTGGTGATAGAAAGTCAGACATGTTTATACATGAAATGCCCACAGAATATTTGCTCTGAAGGGTTTCCTTCGTGAATCACAATAGCCTTCTTAGGGAGGAGCGGGAGAAAGAGAGAGAGCGAGTGAGAGAGAGAGAGAGAGAGAGAGAGAGAGAGAGAGAGAGAGAGAGAGAGAAGATGGACAAATCTGCTTACTTTGGAGCTTATTGAGCAGAATGAGTCATGCACGGCGATGAAACGTGACTGCAAAGCCAAAGGTAAGGGAAGCCTGATGAGACGAGATGGAGAGCAGGGTACGCAGAGGTGAGACAGACAGGAAGGAAACATGGAGGGTGGGGGCGGAGTAACAACAAGGAGGTGTAAAAAGGTCTATACGTATGTGTGGGGGAGGGTGAGGGTGAGGACGGGCGAGGAAGGGAGAGACGGGGACATTAAAGGCCAGTTGATATTAGTTCCATCAGTCCACTCTGATTCCTTCTTCTTATAGTCTGACCTGCCGCCGGGGGGGCCGCCGCCTTCCGGGAGCGCCGCGGGCCGCGTTGCTGACACACGGCACTTTCAATATCGCTGACTGAATTGTTCAAGGTGTCACTATTGATGGTGAGACGTCCGGCTGAGGAAGAGCAAACCTTCACATTTGGGTTTTTTTTATTTATTGAAGAAGGAAGACTGAACGAAGAGTCGGTGGCGGGTTTTTTTAGCGGCGAGGCTAGGGGGGGGACTACCTGAGACGACGGCGTTCTTTATTTGGCTTTTATGTGGGAACAGTGTCAGGTTGGCGGCAAATCTCCCTCGCCCCCCCGCCCCCCGCCCCTCGGCCCATCAATGTCATGACCCGACTTTGGCCAACCTCAAGCCCGCATTGGATTTCCTCTCATTCAGGAGGAACAATGGCGAGGGGTTTCCGGCCTACTTGAACATTAATGACCCGGGGGGCCTTTAATTGTCTGCGGGGACCGAACGGAGCGGGGTGGGGGGGGACGACAACGGAGGAGCTCTTTTCAATGCTATCGATTATTTATTCTGACCTTCAGCGTTAAGAAAGAGAAGAAAGGAAAAGGTTTCCTGAGCAGCTCAACATTCCTGTCTCGTCAACTTTTATATGCCGCGACCCCCGACTTACACAAACACAAACACCCCCCCCCCTGCTGCCGCCTCCTCTTTGAGCCAATCCTCCACTCCACTTGCCACCGCTCTCTCTCTCCTCTTCCCTCTGTAGTCTTCAATGCCACTCCAAGAGAGTAATCCCCATAACTAAATTTGAAAAAAAAAAAAAAAAAAAGAAGAAAAACATAAAGAGGATGATGTCGTCGCCGCTTTCTTCAGGAACGCGGGATTGAACATCGACATCACAGCTCCTGAGTTAACATCGCAGCTGGACCTGATATTAATCAGGTCTCATTTTCGTGACATCTATCGTCTACACTGAGGCCACGCTCCGGGCGAAGGCGTTTAAAGCGGCGCACGTATAAGCTTGTAATAAAGAGGGAAATTCTCCAACCATCGGGGGAATCACAAAGGGAGAAAAGGCAAGTTTCATAGCCCGCCGTTAAGCTTGTTGACACATTTTAATCTAGGAAAGCCAGGCGTGCGACTCCCAACCCATGACTTTGTGGGGAGATGTAAAGGCTGGAGTGCGCTTGAAACAGATGTCGGCCTCTTTTTTTCCCCGCATCCCTCTGAGTGTGATACGGATGCCATCAGCATCACGGGTCGCATTCATAACAGCGTTATTGTACCTGGGTTGGGCTCAATTGGAATTCACAGCCGAGGCCCGCTGTTAAGGCTCTATCTTAAAACATGCACCTGGCTACATATGGAAAATAAGCTTGTTACCTGCTGGAGGGAGATCAGGCGCCCCGCTGGCTCTCTGCAATCTCCCGCCGATGGCCGAAAGGCTTTTTAAGGAAACAAAGTCTGTATAATTTCCGGTATAAAAAAAAAAAGTCTGCAGAACTGGAATTGATCTTTAGATTTGCATAATCCCTTTTTTTTTATATTTCACGGCTAATTTTTCACCCCGGGTTTTTCCAAACTCTTCCAAACTTTGATATGGCCAAACATGATCACATAAATATTTATCAAGCGGGGACAAAATTTCCAAATTGGAAGTTCTTATTTCACGACGCCGGGAGTAAAAGAAAGAATAATACGAGCTGGGCTGAATACCAAGACAACAAAACGGATGATTTATTATCACATCAAAGAATTCCTTCCTCAGCTTTTACAAAGTGAACCTCAACAAAAAAGGAACCCCATCACATTTACAGTTATAACATGATCAGTGCGAGGGATGGTGTGTGGTTAAAAGGGGGACACAACAGGAAACGACATCAAATAGTTTCATTGCCCCTCAAATCAACCAGTCTCATATCAACAACTCCACAAGCTTCCTGTCAATCAACAGGAAGTTATTTCTTTCACAGTCTATTAAGGTAGGATATTTATTCATTCACCCATTTCCTGTAGCCTGTTCAGGGGGAAGGGGGGGCTGGAGGTTGTCCCAGCTGACAGGGGCGAGAGGTGGGGTACGCCCAGGAGAGTGGAGACAGTCTTTCTTGCTTTGAGGCAACTTTAATCAACTGTGCTGCCAGTTGATTACTGTTTGTTTTTTTTAACTGCAGAAGTAATTAAAAAAACAGTTCATACTGTATTTTTCTTTTAACAAAGTAAAATAATATAAATTTTAAAGTAAATGAATGGAAACTGTGCTGCCGGTGTTAGTCCTACACTCTCGTCCCCAACAGGGAGGGTATATCCCCAAATAAGCCCCCTAAACCCTGGTGGTGTACAAGGAACCCCCCGACTGAATCCCTCTAATTAAATGTGAAGTTATATCTATATGTAAGTTATAGAAAATCAGTGTTTCTAGAAAAGGGGAAGATAGATCCAGAGTCCATTCATTGGCACCACATTTGGACAAAATCGTACCAACTCCTCCTCTTGTCGGGAATATACAAACGATCTTTCCCAAAATCAAACCACTTCTTCCTCCCACTAACATGTAAAAGGTTAGAAAACTTGAAAATGATGCATGAAATGGTTTTTGAGTAACATACACGAATGATCCACGGCGGCATTTGCAATTCCATTAAGGCCCCGACGTTTTCGGGAATATAATCACAAAAATCCGTTTCCCATAAGGCAGATTCCTGAGGAAGATAGCGAAGGTCACTCCCCCACGTCCATTCATATTCCTCCTCTCCTAGTCTCGCTCCCACTGGCCTTTCATGCTAATTTTAAGATTAAGCTCTAATCCCGCGCCTAGCCACAATCTGCCGTATCGGGAATATTCACACCCCTGCAAACAGGGAGATTCTCCCCCTCCCCTCCTCCCAGCTCTCCTCACCTCTGCCTGGTTGGGGTTAGCACACTTACACGGTTATACGGACTTATGCAAATACGGTCAGCTCACCTGCGGTGTTTGCGTGTGAGGTGACGCGTGTCCTGTGGAATCACCCGCCTAGCAGGGGAGGCGAGGAATGGCGGCGGAGGTTTAACTCCCAGCGGGACGCGTTAACGGAGTAACGCAGCCTGAAGGTCAATCACTGCCAACTGATTTGTTTGTTTAAGGCTCAACGGTTCCGGCTTTGTCAAGGCTAGGCTCGACGTACTCGGATATTCGCCCTCTTAACTGCCCACGCGAGCTAGTTTTCTGCTAAAGCCCTGATTGAACACACGGCGCTGCTCAACGAGGATCAAAAAAAATGTTTTGGCTCATCTTCACAGGAAGACCGTGGGCATGCTGTGGATCATTCATCAGAGGGGGTTCCTTTGTCTTCCACACAGAGGAGGATAACGGTCCAGTCTCTGCCAGCCAAGGTCCAGGTCAAGCAGCTAATGGCATAGTGCTCCAATTAGAGGTGACGGAGAGGAAGGTCCCGACCCCCATAAACCTTGTCAGTGGAGATCTGTCAATCAGCGCAGCGAAGGGGAGGACCCATCACCTGGAAGTTATTGGCACAATGGAAGGGACTAGGTCCGTTGTGATGAGGTCGACATTGACCTGCGTGCTTATCTCCGATCAAACATCTGCTGCTGATACAGGCGCAGGAGGGAGTCGGCGGGGCGGAGCTAAACGAAACCTGCATCCGTTATGGCTTTAGAATGTGACGGCAGGGATGAATGGATGGTCGTTCAATTAGAGGTCACCTGGACCTTTCCCTTTGTCATGCACATGTGAGATTCAATTTCCTGATTGCCTTCTGTCCTCTCGCCTCCCCTCTAACAGACGCCGTGAAAGAGTTTGTGGAAACCACGTTTTATCAGATGCCGGCCTCGGGTCGGTGTGGGCCAGAAGTGCATTGTGGGACGTTTCAGCACCTTTAATGGGTGAATAAATAAATCTTATTGGCAGCTTCTGACCAATCAGGAGAGTGGGTTGAGGATGTATTTGTTTGTGATAATTAGTCAGTCAGAGAGTCTCTGCTGCTTAGGTTACCTCCAGCCTGCAGGAAAAATGTGTCCCAGGTCCAATTTTTACCTCGTATGGGACTTTTTCATGGCAGTGTGAACAGCACCGACCAACCAGATGGAATCTGAGCTTTTCCAGTTCCACTACCGTATCTGATTCTGAGTGAGACACAGGTCGGATTTTTTTTGGCAGTGCAACCTAATTCTGAACCGTCAGATCGGAATTAAAGCAATTTTGATGAGATCATCCGTCGACATTTTTTCACTACAATGTACAAGGAATCGATTTCAGGCAAAATCATCACTATAAACATTATAAACATCACTGTTAACACTATAAACATCACTGTAAACACTATAAACATCACTATAAACATCACTATAAACACTATAAAATCATTATAAACATCACTAGAAACACCAGAAACATCATTATAAACCTTATAAACATCACTGTTAACACTATAAAATCATTAAAAACACTTTAAACATCACCGTTAACACTATAAACATCACTATAAACACTGAAAATATCATTATAAACACTTTAAACTTCACTGTAAACACTAAAAAAATCACTATATTTAAAAAACACTTTACAGTAAGACTTGCCTTATTAAGGATTAATAAAATAGCATGTATGTAGTCAATCATTAATAAGCTGTTATAACTCATTGATGCTTGCCAATTAGTGAGCCCACTTATCGGTACTGTTAACGTGATGTTGCCAAATACTCACCCACACTGATAAGTGTAGCGCTATGTTATTAACTGTTTAAAAATAGTAACTTATGACTTATAAAGTGTTAACAAGCAAATTTATGACCTAATTATAAACCAATTATAAATATTTTATAAAGGTAGTCTCATTGTAAAGTGGTAACGGAGTTATGTAATGTAGATGAAAGGAACTGAATCAACATTCTGTCACATGACCTAACTGTCAGTCCTGCTGTCAATGTGTGCATCAGCCTGTCATTATAATGTCAAAAGGAAATGACGGAACGAGATTATAATAACTAACTAAATTTAAGTATGTGGTCAAATACTGATTTGTTCATATAGATTTATGATATAGAATATTATCTCTGGAGCTCGTCTGGATCTACAGCAGAAAGAAAAGGGTTAACCCCAGAGAAGGAGCCAACATCAAATCTAAAGGATCAGAAGATCAGAAGAAGATGAAATGCCGTGTAAGTGTTCCGTTTTGAAAAAGAATAAAGCTTCAGCCACAAAGGAGTCCAAAGTGCAAAAAATCATTTTACCATGATTTATGCCAAAGAAGGATTAAGACTTACTGCGTCTTTGCACATAAAAAAGCTGCCCTCTGAGCCCATTTGTGATATTTTATTCTCACTGACGATGAGTGATGTCACTCTAATTCTGGTAAAAGTGTCACTATCACATCTAAAATGAATCATGTGTTTGAAATGTGCTTGATTGCCAATTAAAAATGATATTGTCCTTTTTAAGCCTGATTTTGCCGTATGGTAATTCATATAGTAACGTGTGTATTCATCTGATAAAGACAAAAATCCAAAATAATAGGATTTGATTTGCTTTTTCTAAATAGTACTTTTTTTAGTAGCTGCGGAGGAAAGGTTCAAAATCAGCAAAGGCAGGAATCGTAGTCAAACAAATTTTGCAAAAGCCCCAGAAAAAAATCTTTCATGTTGTGCCAGCGTAAGGATATGTAGGAAAAACTAGGCTGCAGTATAAGAAAAGAAAAAAACAGTCACAGAGGCAGAGCGGCGCCAGTAAAAACAAATACACTCCGAGCTTTGCCTGCCCACCAACCTGAATCTCCTGCTTTCCCTGAGCACCTGGATTCTGGCACCTTCTACTTACCTTGAACTCAAGTTATGAAAAGAGGGCCTATAATCACTGGAATAATAGAAATTAAACTCTGTATTCAAAGCTAAAAGAAATAAAAACACATTATGTTCATGATATATTTAGAATGGGTTGATATTCCTGGACGGGTAGCAAGTTCGTGCAAAAGGTTTTGCTTACTCAGCATTTTGCTTTCCTGATATTGGTGCAATACCCGTGTTTAAAACTAGGCCTTTATGAAAAGCTTCCAATCCCCCTGCGTTATACAAGCAAAAAACCCTGATGGAACTCCTCGGGTTATATTCAAAAAACGTTTCTTTTTTTTAATTAAAAAAAAAAAAAGCTCCCCCTAGTGAGTAAAATAAGAAATATGCAAAACAGATGATAGTGCCATTAGGTTACTTTGCTTTACGTTGATTCTTTCCTTATTGAACTAGTCGAATAAAATGTGAAGTTATGTCCGAAAGAACAGATTTTTTCATAAAAAGCTCCCCCTAGTAGGTAAAATGCGAGTTATTAGAGTAAAATAAGATAAGAACAAGATAGACCTCCTCTACTCGATTCATCTGCACCAGATTTGGACTGAGTAAAGGAGTTGTGACTGTAAAATAGCATTTTTCGTGCAAAATCTCCACCTAGAGGGTAAAATATACCCTACAAGAGATAAATGCAAGCTAGATCCCCTCCAGTCACCTACTTCTGACGTAATCGGACCAACGGCCGAGAAAATTGGTTTTTGACATAAAGCCCCCTCTAATGGCTGAAATATACAGCTGACCATTCCAAAACTCAATCCAGTTCTTCCTCACACTGAGGTCTTTGTTGGCTTAAAACTTGAAATGATCCATGACAAAGTCTTGGAGTTATCGTTTTAACAGGAACGCTCTGCGGACACTGCGGTTCTGACCTTTCCACAAACATCCCCGACTTCTCAGAGACGTAATTCCATTATATCTTCATCTAAAGTTCTGGTCCACATGAAAAAAAGTGAGCTGGGGCTCTGAGCATTATCTCGCTGCAGTGCTTCACAAAGAATGATGTCAGACTTATTTCAGGCAGTTGATGGCACTGATTAGAATCCCTCCTGTGTCGTGTTGTGACTCTCTGTTCCTGCAATATTGTTCGGTCTCACTTCCTGGGATAGCTCTGACAAGGCGCTGTCACCGACAACACAAACTATCCTCGCCGCCTTCTTTGTCCCAGATATGTGGAGATTCCTCCATACTGACAGCCAGGCAGCAGCGCTATGGCAACCTGTTAATAAGGTAAAATGTGTGTGTGTGTGTGTGTGTGTGTGTGGGCGTCTGAACACTAGCGAGGGTTTGTTTGAAGAGGAGGATGACTGAGGGGATGGAACATGGCAAAAGACATTCAGTCCCAGTCACTGCCATTTCCAGAGGTGTGTGATGAAGTCCCTGCGTAGGCGCGCCACTTCTTTTTTTTTTTCTTGCTGTCTTTAACTCTAAATATCAGCATCCCATCCTTACACTGTAAAAAAAACAAAAAAATCAATTTTAATTTACAGTAAGATACCAGCAGCTGTTGTTGACAGAATATTACTGTAAAAAATATGGTCACCATGTACAAGACATAACAGTAAATGACGATTTAAAAGGCAAAAATGTCACTGGGTCACTATTTGGCAATATCAAGTTAGTAGTACAGCTAAGTGAGCTCACTATTTGGCAAGCATCAGGTGTCTTATAACCTTTAGATCTTATCATTTATAACGGCTTATTCATGATTTGTAAACTGTTTACAACTTCATTAGTAAACTATGTGGAAAACACAGAATTTTACTGTGAAAATATAAACTTTCGGTAAGATTAAAGGAACAATGCCACAATGACACAAGCAACTTATTACTGTAAAAATGTTATTCTGTATAAATAACTGGTATGAAAACGTAACTTTAACTATTTAGTAACAGCATCCCATAATTTCAACATACAGAAGATGCTAAAAATACAGTCTATATTTATGAAATAACGTTGATTTGTAATGTAATTTACTGTTATTTAATGTTATCAAGTATGTAATCATAAAAAAAGGTTTACATTATTTATTTTTTCGTATTCTTTTTTTTGTATTATTTGATGTATTATTTGTATTTTTAAAAACAAAAAAACAAAAAAAAATTTTTACTGTATTTTACCGTAATGTCTTGCACACAATAAAATTGTAGCAGCCCCAGCTGACGGTATTTTACCGTAAATTAAACAGATTTTTTTTTTTTTTTTACAGTGCTCTCTCTGCTCCGCTTCTCCTCCTGCTCACCTCGCCTCGTCCCAAAGCCCAGCACAATACATCAACGGTTGTTCAGGCCGCCGCTCCATAATAACTCTGCAATCTCCGGAGGAAACATTCCGTCACGATGCATGGGACAACATCTTTTTTAATCAATTGAGCGAAACAAACAATGCAGGCTGACAAACATCTTCAAAAACCACCAGCAGCGCGCCGGATGAAGAGTGATACACAAATGGAAAAACAAAATTACCGTCAACAGTTTTCCGAGCGAGGAGTCGCCATTGTGAGTCGGAGGTAAAAGAGGAGAGAGAGAGAGAGAGAGAAAGAGAGAGAGAGGGGGCGGAGAGAGAGATGAACGTTCAGTCGTTAAATTACATCCATTCTAATTTTGTTCCCTTCCATCACTTTCAATTATTACACATCGCCTTTAAGAATGAGTTACTTTATAACTACAGCAGGAGCAATAGTCCCTAAAGCTGTGTGTTACATTAGCACACTATGTGAAGAGCAAACGACTTTCATTTAGCTTTACAGCTGACTGGCTTTTATGTCCCTCCGAAAACTACCTCGAGAGCCAAATGGTCACATGGAAGTGAATGAGGTAGGGAGAGAGAGAGAGAGAGAGAGAGAGAGAGAGAGGGGAGGGGGGGTTAAAGATGGATGTGAGGAGGGAGTACATCAGTCCACTAGCACAATGGCTGTAATTAATCATCAGCTGTGTTATTTCTTATCAGGAGATTATTAAGGGGAGGAGAGGTTACCGGATGAGAGGGAAGAGACCGAGTCGATGCGGAAAAAAGTTCAACGCGGGCTTTCGTTAAAGGAAAGTGAGGGAAGTGCTGATGGCGGTCCGCTTCGGTCGCACTGCAGGAGTTTAACCTGCTTCCTCTGAGGCTTCCTCTCAAACGACGACGTCAGACTCATAAAACGAAGCGTTTGAGGCGATGGGGGGCAGCAGGGAGGAATAGGTTCTGGGTTCAAATCCACCCGGATACCGGCGGCCTTTTCCTGCAAGGAGATTGTTTGTTCTCCCAGACTTCGCCACGACTTCCTCGTCCAAAAAACATTCGGTGACTCTGAATTGTCCATAATGGGAGATTATTTGAAAGGTCTATATGTTGGACTGGCAACTTCAACAGGTTGAACCCCACCACTCCCCCAATGCCAGTTGGGTTCTCAAGCCCGTCACCGATGTCGCTTGGATCTCAGGGCTTGTCTTGGACCCCAAGGATATGGGTCCAATATATATTTTTAAGGTCCAAGACCAATTTGTCCTTAAAGTAAAAAAAATTAACCAGGCAGCATGGCGCCACATGGCAAAATCAGTTTCCTCACGGACTATATCCGACTAACGGTTGCAAAATTATCACCAGAAAACATTTGGAGGTAAAGCTCCCTCTAGTGTCTGTATTATATAATTGACCATTAACAAAATCAATCCAGTTCTTCCTCGCACTAATGTCTGTGGGGGTATATAATTACATTTTTATCCCATGAAACAGTTTTTGAGTTAAAGTGGAGAATCCCTTCCGCGGCGGCGGCGGCGGCGGTGGCGGCGGCGGCGGTGCCGGCGGCGGGCACAGCGGTGGTGTAAAGACGAGAGCTTTTCCCATACCTGAAATTTTTCCTAAGAAGACCCAGAGCTGCATCCTCGACCGCCACAGAGGAAATGAGTGTAGAGAGAGAACTGGTTCTGGTAAGGTCCCGGGAGACGTCAAGGTGGGGAGAGGGCGCTCCGAAGCCCCCAGCCTCCTTTCCTGTGCGGCTGCTGGGAAGGAGGCTGGCGGCGCCGAACCAAGGTGAATCCCCCAGCGGAGAGGTTTGACGCTCCGTTGCTTTTTCTTGTTCAAAATATTCACTTTCTTCAATAAGATATCTCTAAATTTGACACTGTACCCTTAAAATCTGCTTGTCAAAATAAACCTGCCAGGGTTTTAACGTCCAGTTATTAAAGAATGCTCAGCGGCGAGGACGGGAGCGGCGCGTCCCTGAATGACACCTAAAACAAAAGTGTAGAAACTCTCCGCATGTTTTTTGAGCACATGACACCCACAGAAATCTCCATGAGATTTTCTCACCAGACGGAAAATCTACCCCTATTTAGATTGTAGATAAATCTAATATCAGACCGGCATGTTTTTATTACGTGGAACAATCTTATCATCACCGGATAACGTGTCGGATCATCAGAACCACAGCACACAGTGTAAACTTACCAGCACATCCTTATAGATCCACTATCCCTCCTCTTCTTCACGGGTCAGAACCATCTCAATCTGTCCTCTCTGACTTTGTCTCCAGGACGTCTCACCTGGACTGTCCCTCTGATGTCTCCTTTCTAATCCTGTCCTTCCTCCTCACTCCCAGAGAACATCTGAACATCTTCATCTCTGCCTCCTGTCTTCTGCTCAGAACCACCGTCTCTAAACCAGACGCTGCCCTCACCACCACGCTGGAAACCTTTCCCTTCACTCCTGCTGCTCCTCTTATGTCACAGATATCTCCTCACACTCTTCTCCACCTACTCCACCCTGCCTGAACTCGCTTCTTCACATCTTTTCCACAATCACCGTAAACTCCTGCACCTTCTCCACCTCTACTCCTTCATACTCCCCGTTCCTCACACATGTATTCTGTCTTCATTCCCTTTTCTCTCCAGCGTATACCTCCACCTCTCCAGGTTCTCCTCCACCTGCTCCCTGTTCTCACTACAGATCACAATGTCCTCCACCAACATCATTGTCCATGGAGACTCCTGCTGACCTCCTCTGTCAGTCTGTCCATCACCACAGAAAACAAGAAGGGGCAGTCGATCAGCTAAATCTAAAAAGCAAAAACCTTTAAAAAGTTAATCATATATATAATTAGTATAAGAAGTATAATTCTAGAACCAAGAACCACAAGATGGATCATTTTCCCTAACAGGACTTGTAGAACTGTGTGAAGGACACATCTTCCCAGGATTCTCATCCAAAACCAAATTGATGAAACCAAAAGCCGGAGGAATCTCGCAGGATTACCAAATGACCACAAACAAAAAAAAAATCACATGTCTTAGATTCTCCAATTATAAATTAATGATCCTGTTATCTCGCAATAGAACCTCATGCAGGAAATGTTTAATTGTGCACTGAAAAAGCTCCAATCGATACAAAGCATACCTTCTGAGGCCCCCGGAGCTGCTGATGAGCGCCTGTCACCTTTACCTGACCTTTAAGGAGCTTTAATTCGTTGCTTCTACCAAGAGTGGGATTTGCAACAGGATGACACGTATCTACCGGCTAAGAGGAAATAATGATTGCATGGGGTATAATCCTGCAGTCGACACATTTAGGATCCACGTAAATATTAGAATTCCGATCAGTGAAGGTATTAAAGGGCGGCTGGTGGATCCTGAGCTCGCCATCTTTGCTTGTCCTTTCATTTCTGTAGCTTAGGATCATTCGGTCGTCATAAGGCCTCCGTCCACTCTGCCGGAGCGAGGGATCATTCCAGAGGCAGCGGAGGTAACGCCACAACCTCGCAATCTGTTGGCTGGGTGGGCCTTGAATGTTTCTCCGTTGATATGGGATCAAGTACCCTCTCTAATGACTCTTATCTCGACGCCCCGCACTTACAGAGGCACAGGCCTCCAAAATGTCAACACCGGCGTTTTTACGTGCTAATGCCATGTGGGTGCAGTGGGCTGGGAAAAAGCTCTTTCCTCCTGCGTGCTACGCTCAAATGTTAATACCGCGTAACTCTCTGGTCGGCTTCATTTCCAGTCCTCCTTGTGCTAGATTAGCGGCTGGCGCGCCGCAGCGAGCGGCTAGCTTGCTTGGAAACAGAGGAAGTTGCTCCGGGTGGCCTGTTCTGACTCAACCCCAACAGATTGGTGAGCAGCAGAGAGTGAGTGCACTCGAGCGCTCTGCCCGGACCCCCTTCCAGTTCACTTTCTGCACCGTGGCAAGATAAGAGGCCCGGGTGCCTCCTGCACAACTTGTTCTACAGACAGAGAAAATTACGTAACATCCATATTTTGGGCCCAGAAATAGCAACGAGGGCCTGGCACGGTGTCGGGGAGCCGAGCATGACAGCACTTGAGAAGCGTGACAAAACAAATGCTGCAGGAGGCATCACCCAGCCTCAGCCTGAACATCCTGCTGTCAGAACCGTCTCTCATTTCAGACTTTTACACGTTAGCCCATATTTCCTTTCGCAATACAGAATCTTAACCCTTTAATGTTCTGCTCAGCTGGTTTGGTCCAGCTCAGTTTGTGTCAAGGTTTCTAAATGGAAAATGTGACTGAGCCGGTTTTAAAATATGATGCTATGCTAATGAGCAAGGGGATCGAGGATGGAGCCATGGGGGACGCCACAGGTCAAAGGGGGCCACCAAGGAGAAGGGCATTTACCCATGATTTTTAAGAAAGTCCTATTCGAAAAAACAGAACTGGAAAAGTTTTCACTTCATAAAGAAAGTAGTAACGTTGACCCGATCGAATTAAAATCATTTGTCCGAATTTGCCTTACCAAACAATTTATCATTTCATTCTAAATGTACGGTGACTGCTTTAGGATGACTTTGAGTCACTATTTCTTATTGAAAATGTGACTGAAACTGTTTAAAATATGACCCAGTGGCAGAATTTTTATGCTAAAAAGAAAGGGGACCGAGGATGGAGCCATGGGGGACACCACCTGTCAAAGCGGACCACCAAGGAGAAGGGCATTAACCGTGATTTTTAAGAAAGTTTGAAAAACAGAGCTGGAAAAAGTTTTGACTTCATAATGAAAGTAGTAACATTGAGTTAATCGAATTAAATGAAGAAATTTCCATTTTGGTCAGATTTTTTTTTTTTTTTACTGCTTGACCAAACAATTTGTCATTTTATTCTAAATTTAGGGTGACTAAGATAAGATCAACAAAGGAAATAAAATATGCAATGAAACCATTTCTCCCACCTTTCTTTCTTTGTTTCCCGGTGAGGACATTAAACGGTTAACGTTCAGCTGAACGATAATTCTGAAGTTCAGGTTGAGCGGCGGAGACGGGGCTCATAGCTCAACTCTCTGACAGGCCTGAAGGCTCTTTCTTCCTCATCAGACTCCATAACTCACTCCTCGTTTTGACTCGTGTCCCGCACAAAGGATGTCCTTGCCTTTTCTTTTTTTTTTGCTCCGTCAACCATAACTGGCTCTAAATGTTTCTGTAAAAACGGGAATAGAGCCCAGACTTTTTTTTTCGCCCAGTACGGATTTGAAATAAGGTGGATTCACACTTCCTGTCATGCTTCGAACACGTGACGCCTTCTGCTGGTGTGCAGACGCCTCCTCATCTTCCTCACTGGATTCCCCCCATCGGACCCGTGGTGAGACGGGAACAGAGCACACGGGTTCGTCTGAAAATTGCAGATTGTGAAAAGCGCTGAGGCCCGGAGAACGGCGGCGTTTATCTGCTGCGAGATCTCTAGATGAGCTGACTGATCTAAAGTAAGCAGGGCTCGGGGGCAAAATGAGATTTTCTAATCCTAAACAAATTCTGATGCAAGGCGGAACAGAAGGACGGAGCTCCCCTATTTACATAGGCTGCTATCACAAACAGCGAGCGACAGGGAGGCGATCCAGACAGGTAAAATGTCAGCCGTGTTTGAGTGACCTCATAATGCAGATTAATACTTGCCATTTAGATCGGATCGGGTAATCCTGCAGGTTAAGATCATTTGAATATCAATCGCTTGTTGGCCCATTCAAAGATTCATCAGGGTGACCGACCCTTTGGAGGAGTCGGAATCCGTTCTGGAAAGCAGGAAAGGAAATGTCAGAGTAGCTGTCGCTGGGATCTGATCCGTTTGCGAGCACCAATGTGCCGACAGAGGCAAAATAAATACCCGCCACATGCCTGAGAGGCTGTTCCTCTGCTGTTCCTCTGCTGTTCCTCTGCTGTTCCTCTGCTGTTCCTCTGTGCGTGAGGCAGCCAGGTGGTACATAAATACGGAATTCAACATGTTAATGTCCTGAAAAAATATATATATGTTATTTCCCCAAAAAGTTTCTTACAAGGAAGCTGGAATTTCTTGAATTTTTTTTCATGCTTTTTGTGTCCAATTATACACTGTAAAAAGAAAATGGTCCATAAACTCAATTGTAACCTAAATTAAGTATTTTTAAGTGTAACTTATTGATTTCAGCTTAAAAACAAAATTTAATTGCATTATAAGTGGAAGTCATTTCTTTTAAATAACTAATAATTCTAATTTTTTTACAGTGTGTAATATTTTTCTTAAATGCTGCAGGAATAAAACTAAAATTTTTTTGGAGCAGCAATTATAAACAAATATTTTATTACTGTTGTAAATGTTGTGTTTTTTGAGGGTAAACCGTTGAAACAACTTTCTTACAAGAGATTTAAGTTGTAAATACATAATTTATTCGTGTCATTTCAAGTAATTTATTTTAAATCACTAATAATTTTTTAATTTTTTTTACAGTGTATAATATTTGTCTTAAATGCTGCAGGAATAAAACTATGACACCTCTGGGCAGCAATAATCAACAAATATTTTTTATATGTTATATATTTTTTTAGGGTAAAACGGTGGACAAAAAGTTATCATCATCATCATCATCATCACCGCCAGCGCCGCCGCAAAAATACTGACTAAAATGATAAATACTGCTTTTATAATTAAAAAAAATAATAATTTATTGAGTGGTAAGACACAAATCAGCATTATTGAGTTTAGAATTCAAGTTTGAAGTAATTATTTTTGAGAGATATTTGAAGAGTTTCTTTTTTTTTATGCTTGTGGGGTCGAATTAAAAACTAAAAATTACATTTATCTTCTATTGTTGGTCACATTCAGTCAAAAGTAAAACATAGTGAAATTCTTTTATCTGCATTTGACCCACTCCTGAGCAGGCCCGGGGGATTTTACACTATAAAAGGAGAACTTATTGATTAATTTAATAACGAATTTGAAACAAATGACTTCAAATAGTGACCGAAACTAAATTCAGTGTTTTTGAGTCAAACTTATTTATTTATGTTGTGAACACATGATTTAATAGTTTTCGCAGTGGAGGTCATTTCTTTCAAATCCATAACAATTCTTTTTTTTACAGTGTGTAGTATTTGTCTTAAATGCTGCAGGAATAAAACTATGTCACTTTTGAGCAGCAATAATAAACAAATATTTCATATCATGTTTTATATGTTAGTCTAAAAAGAAAAATTGTCACTCTGAGTCTAACTTATTAAGTAGAGTTCATTTAATTGTTACCTGTTGAATCAATTTTTTTGAGTTCATCCAACAATTTTTTCTTTTTTTTTTGCAGTGTAGACCACATCTAAAGTTGGACGCCTTGGAAAAAAACCATCTGTCCAGTCGAGATCAGCTGACTTGACCCTTGTGACCTACAACAGAAGCCCGCCACTTTTTACCCACGCGGAGGGGAGTCAGCTGGCGCCGTTTCCACGCCGTGAGACTTTTGGCACGGGCCGCAGCGAGCGTGCAGTGGAGGAATTATTTTGGGGTGGTGCATCACAAGGCAGCGGATGCAGTGGAAATAAACGCCACACAGTTGGAAGGAATGGCGGAATGACACGTCTGACGCCGCGGCGTGAGGTTCTGGAGGCCAGCTGAGGCGCCAAAACTGTGTATTCCTGCACAAAGTCACAGCCATGCTTTTGGCTGGAGATCGGGTCTAATTCTGTGGGTGTGACATTGTCCTCTGCTTCTAAAAACGGACTCAGTTTCGCGGCTTCTCGCACGCCAGCGTGTTCTAAAATATGAAACGGTACTATCCCCACTTTTCAAATCTCTAACGTTGTAGAAAACTGACGTCTGGGATTGTTTAATTATATCCCCGAAAAAAGTGGGGGGATTATTATGGAATCGTCCTCGCCTCGACCGCATAAACGTCGTGTTATCGCGATAACTTCGAACTGTTTCATGGAACATTTTCAAATTTTATAAGAACATAGGCCTCAGCGTGAGAAAGAACAGGATTGATTTTGAGAAAGGTCAATTGTATATTTCAAACACTAACAGGAGCTTTACTGGCGAACTTTGTCACGAAACACGCTGTTTTTCGGGCCTAACTTCCTGTTTGTCCGATGTATTCAACATTTCATGCATGTGAATCGACTCGATATCTTTCTTGTAAATATTGTATTTCACTCTAATAGTTTATATTTTATCCATTAAGGGGAGTTTTTTTATGAAAAATTCTATTTTTCAGACAAAAATTCCCTAAACATTGGTCTTATTTAGTACAAATTTGGTGCATATGACTCAACTCAAGGAGATCTATCTTCTATAAATATAGTATTCTACTCCAATAACTCATATTTAACCCACTAGGGGGAGCATTTTTTATGAAAAATGCAAATTTTCAGACATAACTTCCTAACCGTTGGTCCAATTTAGTCCAAATTTGATGCATATTAATCGACTCAAGGAGATCAATTTTGTATATATTTGTAATTTACTCTAATACTTGATACTTACTGACTAGTAACTATCTTATACTTCAGAATTAGATTCTGCTTGTGGTTGTTTTTTGTTGTTTTTTGCCTTTTCTGCACGTGAAAGAATCAATGTGAAGGATTTTATAACACCGTGACTCGGGAACACGCCGCACTCTTCACTTATGAACGGACACCTTCTAATTCATCATCTTCTGCCCGGAGAGCCTCGCTACATTATCAGCGCGTTCCTGGGCGTACCGCCATGTCCTAGATTTACACGGCACGCCTCGCAGCTTCACGTGTGGACTAGAAATATAGAATAAGGCGATTATTCCTGGATAAAGGAGCCGACCGCGTCTGTGGTCATCGAGCTTCCGGGTTTCCTGTTGCAGCGCTTTGTGCCGACCCTGCAGTTTCTCTGTTCCTGGGTTTCTTGTAAAGCGATCCGGGCACACCGCTGTCCCAGACCGTCTTCAGCGATACATTACTCAGACACGCCAACTGCACTCTTTTTCCTTTTTTCAGCGGTGGCGGCTTGTAGAACAGTCTGATACCCCTCGCCATTGGTTATTCACTCGCCTGTTCTCTTTTCAGACTTCCTGTTCCCTGCTTGTTTTCCTGCCATGTTTCTGCCCCACCCGGATCTGTGTCACCTGTGTCTCATCATCCTTCCGTCCCGGAGTATTTAGTCCGTGTTTACTAAACCTGTGCATCCGTTCATTGTTTCACTTTGTGGCTCAGATTTCTGCTTTTATTCTAAGTGATTGCTCAGTTTTTAATGTCTGAATCGTTTTTTTCTCTTCTGGATCATTCGCCTGATATCACTCAGCTGGTCCCAAATCTGTTTGGGTCCAGCTGAGCGATATAAAGTTTAGACCCCCATTTTTTTTTTGAAGGTGCAGAGTGTAAAATTTATTGGCACCTGGTGGTGAAGTTCCACATTACAACCTACGGTGTCTCCAGATTTATTGGCACCCTTAAAAAAGACTTCTTCACATAAACTAAGTTTTTTTTCTTTAAAAAATGTGTGCAACAATTATTGGCGCCCCTAAGAAATCCTGTGATTGAAATATAACTGAAGAATTTCTAGTCCTATTTTATATTTTTTAGCTTCACCTGTTTGAGCAGGAACTCTGAAGTGGTGAACAGTGACTTCCTGTTTGACTGGGGTATAAATATGAGGTGACACAGGCCTGATTCTCTCTGAGGTTCTTCACCATGATGAAGACCAGAGAACACAGCAATGAGGAGCAAAGAAAAGTTGTAGAGCTGCACAGATCTGACAATGGAGACAAGAACATCTCTCAGCAGTTCAAAATGTCAGTTTGAACAGTTAGATCAATAATGAAGAAGTTTAAAGAGACTGGAGATGTTAGACATCAACCTGGAAGAGGACATGTCTGTAAACTGACCCCACATACTGTTAAGGGTCCGTTTGAAATTCTTGTAGTTTTTATAAATTAGGTTTTAAAGCCAATCCATATCATGATGTGTTCCAGATTTGTGTGGCGTTGTCATGGCAGCTCCGTCCTTTTTGCAGTGGAGGGGTCAAAACTCTTCATTTAGTAGAATTTAGGACAATAACGTATGACGGCTCACCGTCAAAGAAGGGGAGCGTGACGACCCAACTCATGAAACCTTTAAGAGGTCAGCCGGTGATATTCGTGCAGTTCACCCAGGGAATTCAACTCGGTGGGCGATGAACGATGCTGAAGCCGGTCCTCCGTGTAAGTGGACCCGCTACCTATGAGGATATAAAGTACTCTTTCTAAACCATCGAAAAAATACATTTTATTTTGACCTCTGAGTATACACTAATAAAAACATAGTCATAAATATTGTATTCTATTTATTCAAAGAGAGAACTTCAAATTTGACTTTTAAATAAACCCTGCAAGAAAAACACTTCTCATAAGTCACGGCCGCGGTATTAAAGCAAACGGCGGGCTTTCACTCACAGGCACCTGTGAGCGAAACAGGTAATTTCACCGTGAGAATTTATTGAAATGTATTTGGCCACCGGCGTTGTAGAACCGAGACAAAGGAGATTCTGATTCTAGCCAGACAAAGACAAATAGGCACCGAAGGTTCACCAAAGCTCTTGTAATAATAAGCTCCCATCAGCCCCAAGGAAAGTTGACGTTTGAGTGGTTGATACTTTTAAGCTATGAGGAGGAGGAGGAGGAGGAGGAGGAGGAGGAGTTGTGGTGGAGAAAAAAAAAGGTGATGACCAAGTGTGAAGCATAACACAGCTGCTTCTAGTCTCCCGTCTGTGACGTGGTGATTGTTCAACGATTAGGGGAAAGGTGACATGAGGCGATCGGCGTTCGCCAGGATTGGAGAAACCATCGAAGTAAGGTTAACCAAGCTCACTTTTTCGCCTTCGGTGTGTTTGTGTGTGTGTGTGTGTGTGTGTGTGTGTGTGTGTGTTCAGGCCCGGTGCTCCAACAGCTCGTTCTCCTAATCGTGCGGAAACTCAGACTACTTACAGGAGCAATGAGGGAGGTAATGAGAAAGTAATTTTTTTACTAATTTCAGCCGGCTCCGCTGCCGTTCTGTGTGCCGTCTGCGTCATTATGGGCAACATCTGCAAGGACTCGCCGTGGATACGCCACCAAGAAGGGCGGGCGAGGGCGAGAGAAGACCGGGGGGGGTGGAAAAGACTAAGCAGGTGACTGAGCGAGGGAAACAACGCCCGTCGATCCTCTTCGCTCATGCTGCCTCCTCCTGTTACCGTTCTTAGTCGTCAAGGTGGTTGTCGTGGTCGGAGACAATGAAATGTTTTTTCCTCCCATAAAGTCTGTCGCCAAGCAGCTGCGGCTAATCTCTGTTAGCAGGGCGCCACTAAACAGCTGACTACATCCTTTAATCTGGTCCCTCCACAATCATTACCTCTGGAGCCAGGAGAGAGGGGGGTGGGGGTGGGGGTGGGGGTGGGGGTGGGGGGGTGCCTAACACAATTGCGGAAGAGTGAACAAATGAAACCCGATTTGCGAACATTTGTCTGTCAGTCCTCTGTAATCTCATTTGAATATTTGCGGAGCAGCCAAAGTCACAATGGCTCCATCGGCCCGCCATGAGCGCCGCTCCACAGCTCACGTCGCTCCACAGCTCACGTCGCTCCACAGCTCACGCCGGTGTTTTGCCCGCTCCACCCGATGGTTACGCCGGTCTCTGTCCAAGCTTTGGGAAAGGACTGGATTCCTTGAGCTTCTTATTTGTCCAAAGGCCACCTTTGATTTTCCAGGAGAGCCAAGATGGACGTCTGCACATTCTTTCTACCGCAGAGTTCAACCTCCCGCGGGAGGGGGGGGGGGAGAGAGCATCAGGAGTTGTGGGCGCCCACACATCAAACGAACACTCTGAGGCAGCCTCTTCAGAAGATGAAGATGAAGCTGAAGAACACCAGCACGAATGCGTCTGTAAGACACACCCGGCTCCACATGTCACCACCGGACAAACTCTTCATAGGAGCTCCTCTCCTCTTTGTGGAGCTCTAGCCTGGACCACCATGACCACCTGGAGAACAGGTGTTGGTGAAATGAAAGTCATGGGAGGTTTTCACAGGCTAAAGAGGAAACTCATGGAAGTGTGTGAGCTGGATAGAGTACAGATTACCTCGGTGTGACGTGAGGGCTGCTGGAGAGCTAAAGCAGCCCCACAGGGAATACGCCACTAAAACTTGACAATGACATCTGGATATTTGGGTTTTTTTGCTCCTCTGATGGGAAAAAGCCGCAGTCGTTTGGTGATCACAAGGGTTTTGATGCTTGCTGCGTTATCAGAAGATGCTGCGCTTTGCCATTATTGTGCTCCTGCGCTTATTATAGATTCCATTAAGATGGCAGTTAAATTGGATGTCCCATCAGCTCCGGAGCATTTTGTTTGTTTTAGGGAACGGAGTGCTGAGTCAAAGAAGCATTATTAAGTCATTCAAGAAAATAGAGATGAATTAAAGTGACAATGCGAGCGAGAGGCGGCCGTCTCCCTTCCTTCTACCGGTTTTTTATTAAGAATAGGAAAAATCAAAACACTGTGAAGCTACAATCCAAACTTGAAATAAAAATTGTGAGGAATGTGTCAAAGATTCAGACATAGGTGATTTTAATATGTGATGTCAAAAAATAACAGACAGTCTCCGAGTGATTCGGGATATGAAAAGTTTTCTCCATTCACAGCGATATAAGTTCCAGGATTTGCAGGATAGGATATACAATGATTGGAATGCGTCCTGATCGGCCATACCATGGAGAGATGGAGATAATTTTCTCTGCACTCAGAGAACTAAGGTTGCGGTGTAACACAGTATTCGTTATATTCCGTAAGTATGGCGACCCTTTATAACACGCTCCAAGGAGATTAACGGGAAAGAACAGATGCCGTTTCTCAATAATCCCTGGGATCCATTGCGCTGTTATGCAAATGTAATCTTCTGACCACCTTAGTGCCCCTAACAGTGTATGTCAAACCAAACCCCCTTTTAAAACATTATATACAACTAGGCTCACGTTGTCGTTCCCCCCAGAGCGAGTACATTCCCCCAAAAAGCCCCCAACCACCTTCATTGTATAAGAAATCCCACTGACTGAACTCTTCAAATTAAATGTGAAGTTAAGTCACAAAAATTGTGTTTTTCTATTAAAAAAAATTAACTCAAAAAACCCTAGTGAGTAAAACAAGAGTTTTTTAAGTAAAATACCTTATATATATATATAATATATATACTATTGGAGATAAAGCTCCCTCTAGTGTCGGAAATAAAGAACCGAACTTTCCCAAAATCCATCCATCTCTTCCTCACACTAAGATGGTGGTAATAAAATGATCCATGAAACAGTTTTTGAGTTATAGTTAAAACGAAGGATCTGCGGCGGCGATGATGATGATTCCAAACAAATTCTCGACTTTTCAGGGATATAAATAGAACATTTTCATTTTCAGGGGAATGAGGACGGCTGGTGGGCCTTACTAGCAACACACTATGCCCAAAATCATAGGAAATTACTGAGGAGATGCACAATAGCCTTGCTGAACACAATCTTAGAATGAACATCGAAAACTGACATTTTTATAAAAGATAAAAACTACCTCTTTCTTTAACACGTATTATATTTAGAGGCCAACGTACACTAACCCACCGGATGTCTGATGAAATCAATCTGTTGTTTTTTTTCCACAGCAGCCACTTTGGGCTTTTAAGTCACTCTTTGCTTGGCTGAGAACGGAGTACATTGTAAATGAAATATTGGTGCGATTGTGTCGCATTATTGCGAGGTTCCCCTCTTGGCTTCGTCTGATTTGTGAGCCTGTTCGGCGTTGTTTCCAGCACACTCCCTTTGTAATAGATTCACTGGGCCTTGAATTGTTGTGCAGCAGAAGCAGTTCAATTAATACAGCACCACCATAAAATAACTATTGAAATGACAAATGGGTAAATGAACAAGCATTCGCCTCGGCGGGAGCGGGGAAGGATGTGTGTCGGCGGAAATTTATGTCGGCAAATCCAGCGCTTTTGGGGACATGATTCAGTCAAATAAATACATCCTGCTGTCGCTCACAAGAAGGGACAGGTAAAAGATGGACCCGTTATCACTTACACCATCCACTGATGGCTCATTTAAATATTTACAGCAGAATCAAAGGTAGATAAAATGATCTCCTGTCATTAGGGCACAGCCCTTCAGAGTAGAATAAAGATGCATAAAAGATAGCCATTAAATGCGTCCTGCCTGGCTTCCTCGCGCACAGGAAGACGAGGGGAGGCGTCAGAGTGCCACGTGGTGGGAAGGAGAATGCCCTAACAGGCTGTAAGGATAGAAATGTATGAGGCTGGGCTCACACTGTACGATTTTACGGAACTGGGCTGTTTGGATTTCTGTACGAATCAAATGTTTTTGTGGAAAATTCACGATTTGCGTGCTCACACTTTACGGTCCGATGCGGACGATTGGTCTTTTCACAACTGATTGTTATCACTATTGGCAATTGTCAATAAAGTGTTTTTTGAAAGGAGAGGGAAGTTTCTTTGCTAGCAACACGCTAAAAAGACTGTCTTGATAATTTTGGGATTTTTGGATGGATCCTCAGACGCTCAGTAGCCACTTCTCTACGGCGCTGTGAGAAAAGAAGGAGCTGACCTCAGCTGATCGTGTCAAGAACCTGCTTCAGCTGTACGAATGTTTCAGTCGGCCGACCAAAGTTTCTGACATGACAGAAAAACAACCGATGGTCTGACGTTTGTCCGTGAGCTGCTGATCGGCCCTCACGACCCCCCCGCACACGCCACCACACAACAAAACGATGCCGGACCAACCGAGTAATGAGCCCTGAAGCTTATCATCGGGCTCAAATTGGGCTCAAATCCTAGAGTGTAAACCCGGATTAAGAACTCTTGGTTTTAGTCAAAGAGGCCACCGTGTTCCCTGAATGATGATCAAACACTCCGGTGAAGTATATAAAAGTCATGTCAAACACAGGGTGAGTTTTTAATACACATTTTCCAGGAGGTTGTCTAGTATTAGTCATGGCTGCTGTTCTCACTGGGTAATTGGACAAGATGTTTTTGACTCTCCAAACAGGTTATTCCTGGTGTTGCACGTCAACTCTGTTTTCAATTATACATGCTGGTGGTTGTCTCCTGACATATTCCATTTAGACTTAATTTTGACTTACTGGCGTTCACATACAAGGCTAAAAAAGACCCCCCACCAAAAGAAAATGCAAATTCAAGGATGTGTTAATCCTGGCACGACTTTGCAAACTCGGATCAAGCTGCACTCACGTTTCTCTTTCAGCGCTAACTTGTGGGAAAATGGAGGGTGTCCAGAGTGTAGTTCACACGGGTTTCAATTAGCGGTGTCTAAATGAATTAAGAGGTTTAAAGACATTGCTGTTCTTGTGGCGGTATTAACTCGCTGCTTCTCATTACCCACCTCTGGCTGATAAAGACAGTAAGAGGGGGGAAGCAGAGCATATAGACACCTCTTGCTGACAACGGGTGACAGAGTGGATCACACCGCCTCATGAATAGTAATGGCCGCCAACATGTCCCTCTCTCCCCGGTGTGAGGAGTGACAGATTCCTGTGTGAACAGGGCCCATGGCTGGGGAAAAAGGACTGACATCTGACCGAGACATTCCAAAGGAAAAGGTAGAATATAGAGAAAGGGGAAGAAGAAGAAAAAGTCCAATCTTGACATGATGGCCGCATCATAAAATTGTTTGTCTGTCAGAGCCAACTTCATTTCTGCCCTGAGAGCGAGTAAATAAAACAGGGAGAGGAAGTAGGACTGGATTGTTACCCTAACCCTTTGGGTGCGCGGGGAGGCGCTGGCGCATCTCAATAAATCTGTACATCCGCTCTTAATGCACTCCCCAAACTTCATGAAAAACACTTTTTTTCCGGTCATAAACTTCTTTTAAACTCACCGTCATTCAAGTCTCACCACAAATCTACATGTAATATTGAATGACAAATGAGTCTTCTGGCATTTGGAGTGGAGGAAACAGAGTGAGGAGAAGTAGGTAAGAGGAGGAAAGAGGAGAGGCGGCTTTTTCGAAGAGTGATGTCACTGATAACCTCGCTGGGCAAACACTCATCTTGACTGACCAGGTTTTGGCCAATCGATAGCAGCACCACGTCTCGCTTGGCAAACGCAAAAGGTGAGCGGAATGTCAAATAAGTAGCCGCAGACTGAGTTGAACAAATACCGATGTCTCATGGGCTCAGAAGTGGCGGTGGCTACCTGTGATATCCGGAACGGAACCACAAATCACTCCCGCTACGCTCACAGCCTCCAAACAGGCCGGGCCAAAGTCTCTGGCTGAAGGTTCTTTTATTATTTCTTGTTTTTGGTTATTTTTCTTCTGGGGATGGAGCAGAACGCTCTTAACTAAAAGTCTGAACACAACTGGGTCCGTGAATTGTTCTTAAGTTTCCTTGAACTCCCCAGACTGCGGACCCCAGTTAAGCGCCACCTGAAATAAAAGAAAGTTACGAGTAACGTAGGCAATGACTAAAAAAATCTGTCCATGGAGTCCTATTGCAGAAAATTGCATTCAAGATGTCTCGGGCCGCTGAACAGTGAAGAGTACTAGACCTATGTCGTCATCCAGGACCGCAAGGGTACATCCCGGAAAGGTCGCCAACCCCCTGCTTTGCACAAGCGACCCCCCCTGATTGAACTCAAACATGATTCTTTATCTCAAAAAGTCCGTCTTGACTCCTAACTTATCTATTTCTATGAGGTCAGCAGTCTGCTCTAAGATCAGATCCCATACGAACTCAATAATGAAGATAAATACAGTTAACTAGTTTTTCCGAGCTCAGGAATAGAAACGACACAGATTTTATTGTGTCAAATCATTGGAGCTCAATTTATCAAAAATATTAGATAAAATTTAAATGATTTCAGTGAAATAATACATATATAAGATAGTTATCCATGTGTAGAATCATTTTGGGCATAATTGGACGTGTGAAAACTTATGAAGATCATGCCCCCTTATGGCAGAAAAATGCATCTTACCTTTGCCAAAATCAGTGCAGTTCTTCCTCGCACTAAGGTCTATGGAGGGAAAAAATAAGAAAATGATCCATGAAAGAATATTCGAGATAATACGTCAACAAGTAGATGTTCCGTAATATCTGCAGCCGCCTCCTTACTGTATTTGAATGATTTAATTCCAATTGCGAATCGACGTTTGACAATTTAAAGGAACACTTTCAGGATTTTGCCGTGGAATACTTTGGTCTAAAGCCCGAGACAACGCGGCGCTCTCTCTTTATGTCTGCCCAGGATGTCAAATCCAAAAAGATTCTTTTTTTTTTGTGAAAGCAACCACTGTTGTTAATATTAGATCCCCCCCCCCTCCCTGTAGATTTATCTTATCACCCACAAACTGTGCAGTGAGGCTGACATGTAATGGTGCTGTTTGTCAGACAGAACCTCAGACGGAATGCTTTTTTCTTCTTTTTTTTTCTCCCTCCCCAGATCAAACTGAGATGAACTATATTCTCAGGCTATTTGTTGTAACAGATTTCACATGGGTGGTGTATGTTTGGTGCCAGCTGTCAACGCAATGCCTTCATGTCTTAAATGAATGATAAAGTGCAAAAGCCAAAGCCCGGAACGTGTCCAGCCCGCCAAATCAAACGGGTTCTACGCTTACAGAACTGTGGCCGTTGAGCAATACCCTTACATAAAGCCGGTGACAGACTGCACTGACACACGCCCCATTAGATAATCTTTGACTCAGTTGGTTTCTATATTTATGATTCTTGTCATTTCAGGCAGCGGAATGGAAAGAAAATGTTCATCCGGAATTTGATTTTCGTAGCGGAAAAAACGGGAGGATGCTAATCTGCGATCTTAAAGACCATATTAAGAGCAACGCTTAGACATTTATTCCGCAGTGAAATACATCACACGCCAGTATTGTTGGACGTTTCATCATTTCCACAGCCTTCGATCGTCCATGTTCATGTACAAAATGAATAGTTTGGGTTGGATTAGCTCTCTGACATCGTTTAAGTATAGCCAGTTTCATCACAGAGTTAGCACGGGAGTGGAAGGAGGGCGTGTTCAGCTGGAGATTTTACGACGGGGTTTTCTCGCCACCATTCTTCTGTCTGGAAAGGGAAGCAAACTTTAGCATTTCTGAGCTTATGAAGAAGTTTGAGGCCTAAAAAACGTTTTTTGCATCTATCAAAAGTAGTTCCTTACTGACATAGCAGGATGCAGACCTGCTTTCCTACATGCTAGCAGCTACAGCAGATAGATGCTAGCAGCTACATGCTAGCAGCTACAGTAGATAGATGCTAGCAGCTATAGCAGATAGATGCTAGATAGATGCTAGCAGCTACAGCAACTACATGCCAGCAGCTACAGCAGCTACATGCTAGTGTCTATAGTGACTGCTAACATGTTAATATTTGGCCATGCCATATACAAATACAGACAAATATTGTCGTCTCGACCGCAAGGGTGTTTATCCCCAAAATGCTCCTAATCCCCTGCATTTACAAACCCCCCCCTGATTATACTACTCGAATTAAACGTAAATAATTAATAATCTCAAACAGTCCATATTGACTCAACCTAAATATTTCTATGAGGCCAGAGGTCCGCTCCAGGATCAGATCCTACAGTGACGCAATAAGGAAGATTAAAACGGATAACTAGTTTTTCTGAGCATCACTCCTCAGCTGTTCCATTCAATCCCATAAAACACTTCCTTCTTCTTTAACATCCATTTTATTTTTGCATTTGGATGTTTGGTTGTCAGCACTTCTATCATTTATATTGTGTGTGGGGGGTTGTTGTTGTTTTTTTGTAGCGAACAGAGGGGTCGGTGTAGTTTTCAGGGGAAGGGGTGGGGGGGGGTTACTCCTCTGCTGCTGTCTCTGCTGCTCTCTGGGAGCTGGACGGCTCCTGGTTAAGGAATCAATTTGACTGGACAGCCTTACAAATTGCATAAAGAGACAAAGTTGTCCTTGGAGTGCAGCACAATTGATTGATGGCTGAACACACTCGCACCGTAAATCCTTCTGACAAAACAGAGGCGAATCAGTAGCCTGTTTCTACCCCCCCACCCCCCACACCTCCTGTGCTATTTACCTACTCCCCTACTTCTCCTCACTCTGTTTCCTCCACTCCAAATGCCAGAAGACTCATTTGTCATTCAATATTACATGTAGATTTGTGGTGAGACTTGAATGACGGTGAGTTTAAAAGAAGTTTATGACCGGAAAAAAAGTGTTTTTCATGAAAAAAAAAAAAGAAGCTCCCTCTAGTGAGTAAGATATGAGTTATTAGAGATAAATATGATGACAGAGCTCCTCTAGTCGATTCATATGCACCAAATCTGGGCTGAATATGATCAACGTCTGGAAGTCATATCAGAAAAATTGTGTTTTTTTCATAAAAAAGCTCCACCTAGTGAGTAAAATACAAAATATTAGAGTAAGGTATGACATATGCAAGATTGAGCTCGTCGAGTCGATTCACAGGGAACACGTTTTGACTAAATCGGACCAACGGTTAGGTAGTCACGTACGAAAAAAAGCTTTTCGTAAAAAGGTTCGCCCCAGTGAGTTAGATACAAACTATTAGCGTAAAATATAGTCAAGATTTAGATTCTTCAGTCGAATCCCGGGGACCAAATTTCGACTAAATTGGACATATGTTTGGAGGTTTATGTCTGAGAAACAGTGTTGTTCATAAAATAAAGCTCCCACTAGTGAGTAAAATACAAAATATTAGAGCAAAATATGATATAAACACATTATAATTCCTCCATTCGATTCATATGGACCAGATTTGGACTAAAGTGTAACAAACCGTTAGGAAATTATCCCTGAAAAACATTTTTTTGTCCTTTTAGTGAACCCAAAAAGGTTCTAGAGATAATCTGAGCCCTACTACTCTGCACTACAGAGGAAAAAAAAAAAAAAAAGACTTCCCCTAAATCAACCCAGTTCTTCCTCGCACATAGAAAAAACAATTTGACATTTAAACCTTATAGATAATAAGTTTGTTAATTTGATTTAATTGTACATTGCATCCATTAATCAGATATTTATTTTGAAACACCAGTAATAATTTAGATCTTTTTCAACATTTTGTTAAATCAAAATGAGCAAATAGGATGTCTGAACTGAAGGTCTTCTGGTGCCTTCTGCCCCCTGGTGGATTACCTGTGTACTGCACCAAAATCACTGATGATTTTTAAGGTCCCAAAAAAAAATCATGTATGAAATATGATAGATTTGGCATTTAAGGGTTAAAAGCATTGAGTAGTTAATTATAAGTACCAAACACATAATTATAATAATTATATTTTTTTCCCATACCTTCAACCTGTACGTTAAGTGAATGCGAGGTTTTGTTTTTTTCTTGAGTGCAGTCAGACAAATATCAAGGCAGGAAAAGATAAAAAAGGTGATAGTTTTTAAGTAAACTAAATAAATAAATATATAAAGGGAAAAACAAGAAAGAAAAAAAAGAAATAAGAAGGGGGGGGGGGGTTACACACTGATAATTAGTGGGTTACAGATTAAAGGGGAACCATGTTGGTGTCCACCTGATTTTCACACTGAAACTGATCGCTGTAAATAATGAAACGCTCTGCTGCCCTGAACAGCCAGACAGAAAAACAAGGAAGAGGGAGAAGAGAAGCCTTCATCCCTCACTTCCAGCATTTACTGCCAAAATGTTGTCATAATTACGTCCCTTCTCTGGGAATCTCCCGGAGTTTCTCCCATGAGGACAAAAGCCTTTCTAACACTCCGAGTCTCTCTCTCTCGTAATTACAATACAGCATTTGCAGCCGCCAACTTGAAGACGTACGACGCGCCACGTCCTCCGTCACTCTAATGAGAGCGATAAATGCTATGCTAACTTTGGCTATTCGTGCGTTTTAATGGCACAAATCGCGGCGTAAAGGGCAGAAATCCGATGAATGATAGACGACGCACGGCTGCGGCGTCGCTCCTCCATTAAACGCCGCAAATGGCCAACTGTGGCCCGGAGCCGTTAATTAGCCAGAGAAGAACCCGGCCGGAGATTCGGCGCCGCGGCCCTTCCTGGCAAACACTGACGGTTGAAACTGGTACAGATGAGCAATGAGCAATGAGCAACGAGCGCGGAACACGTTGACTGTTAATCTATGGACTTGATCTGTGTGGGTTAAATATAATGTCTGAGTTGGGCTGAATCGGTCAGATCGGAGTTCTGATGCTTCTGGTGTGTCCATATAAAGCTGAAGCCCTGAGGTGTTGTCGCCTCTGGGTGCAAAGCATTTGCATGTTGTGGTTCTTAAATATTTCAAAACTACAGATTAAATCTTTACTGTCTGCTCTTTTTCCTTCAGTAGTAAGTTTCTTTTTAGTTTCGCACGTTATACCCATCCGTTCTTCGGTTAAATACAACCGATAGCATTTGTAGATCTCAGCCCGAAACAAGTCCTGTGTTAGACGGACTAAGTTGTTCTGACACCGACTCTGGTTGGGTCACAATGTTACATCTTCCTACACAGAAAGAGATGAAATATTAATTTAAGAAGTCATTTTGTACATCAAGACGCATTAAGTACTCAAATTAAGGCCTAAGCTGTCGTCCATAGCAAGGGTATGCTACACGCTAGCAGCTACAGTCCCTTGCGTCAGTCCATATGATGATGATACATTTAAATTTGAGGTGGCCCTCATATATGTGGACTAAATTGGACCAATGGATAGGAAGTTATGTTTGAAAAAGTGTTTTTTCAAAAAAAAACATCTCCCCCTGGTGTGTAGAATATGAAGTAATAGAGTAAAATATGATATATTCAAGTCCTCCAGTCGATTCATAGGCACAACATTTGGACTAAATGGTTGAGAAATTATGAAAACTTGTGCTTCCCCTATAGTGGTGGAAATACGCCGCTGACCTTTTGCAAAATCAATCCAGTGCTTCCTCGCCCTAAGGTCTATGTGGGTTTAAAACTTGAAAAAGGGTGAAATTCCATCCAGTGGTTTTCGAGTCGATGTGGATAAACTTCTGAATGTGAGCAACCTGCCATGAAAATAGTATCAAATGTAATAACCTGCAAATTGACAAATCCACTTATTATGATGCAAACATTTAGGGCATAGCACTAACTCACATCAAATATTGTCTCAAGGTGTTTTCCAAAAAGAGCCGGTTTAGACTGAACTCTTTATTCATTATCCTACAGAGAGCCAACTAATTCCTCCATTGGCAGCACTTGGTGACGGTGGTGAGAAAAAAATTGCCTTTTAACAGGCAGAAACCTCGAGCGAGACCCCAGTCACAGGGTGGACGGCCGATTGTCATGACCGGATGGGTTGGAAGAGAGAGAGAGATGGGGGGAGAGAGAGAAGGAGAAGGAAGATATGGGAGAGAGAGGGAGATGGTGAGGGAGTGCGAGAGAGAAGGAGTGGAAGTGTGAGAGAGGGGGAGAGAAAGAGTGAGAGGAAAACCAGGGGGGGGGGGTGATGAAGGGCACAAACAGGAAAAGCAAAAACTCCCTGAAAGTAATCAGATACTCTTTAAGTGGACAGAACGTATGAGAGAGGTTTTCCAAAATAAAACACCATCACTTCCTGTTACATAATGCAGGAGCTCGCACGTCCCCCAGAGGAGGAAAAGGTGGGAGAAGGTGGGAATAATAAAAAAAAAGGCGGAACAGTGGAAAAAGCAAAAATAAATGAAAGTCAGGTTGTCCTGGCTGACGATGCGATGCTGTAAAAAAAAAAAAACAGGGAGGGTTTTTTCTTACAATTAAAAAGAGCGGAGGCTTATCGATTTCCGATGGCGCTCCGGAGCGACTCGGCGGCCGTCACAATGAAGCCTGCGGTAAGGTGACCATCTCTCTGCTAAACGTGATAAGCCTTGCATGTCATCAGGTACGGAGGACGCGGCGTCCCCCCCCCCCCACCCTCCTTCCCAGCCTCTCTTCCTCGCAGACTGCTGCCACAGCATTTATCACAGCGGTGATGTGGAATTATGGGATGCTTCATTTAGTAATGAAGTCACCGAGGAGTTGGCAAGTGCAGCTGGCACAGAGCAACAAACCAGCAGAGGGGGAAGCGAGTCAAAGTTGCACCTGAGCATCTCAACCTGCAAAGGCAAAAAAGTGAAACCCTCAGCTGCTCATAATCAATTCTACATAGGTTTTATTTATTTATTTTTCTTATTTTTCCCCAGATGACACCACGGCCGGCGCGGCAATCACGCAACTCAATATGTGGCTTCACAGGCATCATAGGACGTAGTGGCAATCCAGATGAGGGGTCAACTCCAGTCTTACTGCGGTGATAAACAACCATAAATCAGAAGACGAGCTGTCACTCCAGTAGATCCATCATGGGCCAACCGGCGGCGCCTTACACACACACACACACACATGCACACACACAGACAAATGCTTGTAGCACGGCGAGGAAAATGGAAAAAAGGCCCCGCACAGATTGATTGGCTCTTTTAAATGAGTGGCGGTGGGGTTATGTTGATCGATTCCATGGATAATTGACTGATTCTGGTGTTGTTAGAAGTGGAGTAATGACTGCGTGCCAGAGTCGGGATGTGACACAGCCTGCGGGCGTCGTAAGTTATGGACGCGGTTTGAAACGGAGGAAGAATCCCTCGCAAATAAATGGTCCCGACTCTCCGCGCCGTCGACCGCGGCAGACATGTGCGGCATGTAGATTGTGCCAAGAGGTTATAACAATGTGAAGCGACTATGTGTGGATGTAATTATTGGGTTTTACCTCATAATATTTGAAAAGTTTTTTTGTTTTTTTTAAAGCCTAAGGAAAATATGGGTTATAAACCATTTAAGTGTAACTGCAGTACCAGTTTGAGACAATGGGTGGCAGTGTGAGGCTACAGGGTAACCCAGAGACTGAAGTCTCCATTTAGTCACGAGACACTCAGCTGTCAGTCAGGTTCCTGTGTTTCATCGTTATCTCCTGAGTTACGTTTTAGGAATGTCGCAACATCTCAAAAGATCCTGAAAAGTCTGAAACAGTATGGAAACGCAGATAATTTTTGTTAATGCGATAACTCAAAATGTTTTACACGTATCTTTTTCAAATTGTATGTCCACATAAACCTTGGTGAGAGGAAGAACTGGATTTATTTTGGAAAAGGTCTGTTGTATAAATCCAACACTAGAGGGAGCTTAATCTCCAAAAGTTTTCAAACCGTAATTTCTCAAATGATGGTCTGATATAATCTAAACTTGCTGAGTTTGAATCGACTCGAGGAGATCTATTTTGTATAAATCATATTTTACTCATATTTTACTATTTAGTTTGACTCTTCATTCATTATAATTTTTCACGATGTATATTTAATTTTGGTTTTGTTAAAACAGTTCAAACACAGAAGTTGCCATGTACCATTACATACATAATAATAAACACTATTATATTTTAAGTAGAATGTTAGAATGTTATGTTAATGTTAATGGCAAGCTACTGAAAAGTTCAGTCAGGAAGACTATCCTCCTGCACACTCGGCACATAATTACTGCTCACACCACTTTTTTAGTCTCACCTTCACACGTGCTCGGTCTTAATCACCCACGTCCTGGTCTTGGTTATCCTTTGATATAGGCTGTCCTAATTTAACTAGGTACATCGGTCCAATCAAGGTGATTCACCTTCATTATTAGCCATCGTCATCATCTCCTGTTTTTAAATACGATTCCCTCCATTCATCTTATTCTTTCAATTTGCTGGATCCACCTCCGACGCCTAGTCCTCACAGATCCAACAGCCTCATCATTGAGTAGAGTCATCGGCCACCACCACCACCACCAGCGTTCCATATCACATATCATCTGCCGTCTTCTTCATACTCCATCTCTTCTGATTGAAATACTTCCCTGATCATATTCTTACTCCTCTGCCAGCGAGTCGCCATCCTCTCAAACCCAACAATGAATGAATGAATCTGTTACTCAAACATAACGATGAATTGTCCGTACGCACCGGGAACATAAAAGCTGTAATAACGGATGAAAAAGCAAAACTACAGAATCTGAATCATATATTTTCTATAGAACTCAGATAAGATGCACGACCTGAAAAAAAGTCAATTCGACGTGCTCCCCTCAATTCAGGCCAAATGTATTTCGTTTTATTCTGCTAAGAGGTGGCCGCCGAGTAAAAGAAAGGACAGCGATGCATTGAATACAAAGCAGTTTTTAATTATTCTTGGGAAAAGAGCACAAGCCCTTAGCTTGTTTACCACTTTACCGGAAAGAGCTTATGATTGCTTTGTAATTATCTCCTTGATAATGTAAAATTTACCCCCTCCCCCTTCCATTTCCTCTCCGCGGAACACCAGGCAGAAACGGACAAGCATTCATCATTTAGTCCAAATGTCTTAACTTTTATTTGTGGGAGGTGGAAGGAGGTGCTAATAGATTGTGGTTAATGAAGCAGCTCCAGCAGTAACACAAATAGGACTCGTTGTGAAAAACGGCGGCGGCGGTGGCGTGCCTCTGCGGCGACAATCAGTCTCTCTTTTGCCTCATGATAAGCTGAGAGCCTAACCTTCACCCAAAGAGCACATCATTTCCCCGATGAGGGACTTAATGAGACATTAGCCATGCTAACAAATGGTGGACGAGAAAATTGAAAGTGACTTTCCAGGTAAAGGCCGTTTGCCTGACCATAATCAGTCCCCAAGTGCAGCTAAAAGATGGAAACAAGTCTGAGTCGCTGTCTCGACAGCTTGTTGTGGCTTTTATGACGGGCCTCCCGGGGCACATCCAATGGCGTATAACGTCTTAATATCCCTCAAATAGAACAGGTAATCTGCTTTTGTTGTCAGATAGTCTGCGGTGATACAGGCCGTGCAGTTTTGTCCATTTGGGCTTGTAATTCCGTTCAGGTGTAGCACAGAACGCAAGCGCCTGTCAGCTTTGGCGTGTATGCGGTTCAGGTTCGCTTTATTCATGGCACTGAGGGTTATTTAACGCGTTTTATAACTAAAAAACGGAACACAGAAGTTGCAGTGAGTTTGCGGCGCAGTTAAAGACCACATTAGATCAGATCAATATGCATCGAAGTATTAGATCGCGCTTTGGAAGTATATTTATTTTGTGGAGCGCAGATTTGTTTCGGAGATACGGGACCACAGAAATAGCGGTGGATGAATAAAGGAAGGAAGGGATGAGTCGGTGCGTGAAGGGGCCCCGGTTCCCCCCCGCCGGGCCTCCCAGCTCAATTAGCTCAGCTCGTCTGGCTTTCTGCTGATGGGGAAAATCAGCTACACCGCAATGTACGGTCCGGACCGGGGAGTCCAGCCTGTTAGCGAGTGAATGAGTGAGTTAGTGTCCACATGTAAAATCTGACATACAGAAGATAGATCCCATAAAGTCGATCCATAATCACCAAGTTTGGACTAAATCAGACCATCGGTTGGAAAATGTGATCCAGTGTCAGAAATACGTAACCGATTTTTCCCGAGATCAATCCAGTTCTTCCTCGCACTAAGGTGTACGTGGGTAAAAAAAAGTATGAAGATGATTCATGAGGTAGTTTTTGAGTTATCGCATTAACATGAAGGATATGAGGCCTTGACTTTTCGGTGATATGATAATTGTGCTTAAACGTGACAATAAGCAATTTTTTTTTTTACAGTGTCCTGAAGATGAAATGACCAACGTCAGAAGGAGACGGTCCATTCATTGGGATCTCCTCTGAGGCGTGATGCGTGTCTTCAGAGGTAGAGAGAGAGATAGACAGAGCGAGAGAGACAGAGAGAGAGAGAGACAGAGAGAGAGAGAGAGAGAGAGAGAAACAGAGAGACAGAGAGAGAGAGACAGAGAGAGAGACAGAGAGAGAGAGAGAGAGACAGAGAGAGAAACAGAGAGACAGAGAGAGAGAGACAGAGAGAGAGACAGAGAGAGAGAGAGAGAGAGAGAAACAGAGAGACAGAGAGAGACAGACAGACAGAGAGAGACAGAGAGAGAGAAGAGAGAGAGAGAGAGAGAAGAGAGAGAGGGGGAGAGAGAGAGAGAGAGAGAGAGAGAGAGAGAGAGAGAGAGAGAGAGTGCAGCACTCTGCTGGAAGGATAAGTGATTGAAATTGCTTAGTCAGCACAAATCAAGGCCAAAATGCACTCAGTCAAAATCAAAGACTTTGATTTCCACTTGTCACTCACGTTATGACACGACACGTTCACCTCCACCTGTCCAAGAAGTTAACCCCTCTCTCACACCGACTCGGACCGCCTCAAAATATAACCACGAGTGCTGCAGTGCACCAAGTAACCGAATAAACAAAGTCAACACACCGATGGTGCCGATGAGAACATCCCAGGCAAAATGAGAGGATGAAGGTCAGTAATTGAGAGAAGGTGGAGATGGAGAAGCATCTCCATGCGGTTGTTTTTTTTCTTCTCCTGGAAGGGTTCCATCTGGGCACGTGCGGCGGCTCCGGGGCGGCGTAGGATTGGCCTGTGCAGAGGTTAAGAAAAGCAATTAATCCACGCCGCGGATAATCAAAGGGACCTCCCCCTTCTAGACACCTCGGTGGGGGAGGAAGAGAGAGAGAGAGAGCGCCGAGGGGAAACGGAGAGACAGGCAGAGATGAAGATGGGAGAAAAAAATACTTGTTTAGGAGCGGCGCTGACACCATCAAACGCGCCAGCGTTCAGCTCCGCCACTGGGGTACACCGTTTTAGGTGGGATTGATAACACTTCAATGTTTGTGGGAGCACTTTCCCCTCCTGCGGAGAGAGCGAGGATTTCTCACAGTCGAAGCCGCGTTTTCCCTTTCATCTCCACGATGTCGCGAGGCATCAACAGATTGTCGATGGCGAGGAAGAGGACGCTTTTCTCCCCCCCCGCGCGTAATCACATGAACAGAATTCCTGCGCGGAGGAAACAATATTCATAGCACGTGATTAGAATCGTTAATCTGTGAGGAAGTGACTAAAACCAACAACAAAAAAAAAACAGATTAGTTTCCCACTCAAATCATCCAGAACAAGTTTTCCAGCACGGAGGAGAAAAAAAAGTTTCTTCTCTTCTGCGTTGGATTTAAATGGTGACATGACTAATTTTAAGGCACCGTGGGAAATCAAAGCTCGTTGCTCCCTCTGGTGGCTCCAAACCCACCTTTGGGATTCAAATCAAGTGTTAAGTTATTTTATGTTTTGGTCAACAACCTTCTTCCTTCCTCAGATCCTCAGCTTCCTGTTTCCTGCTGCACTGGTGAATGTTTCGAACGTGATGTTTGATTTGACTTGATTTTTCTTTCAGTCACATTTCTCCCATTCTCATATACGCACACATGCATATTTACATATGTACAACAAACTAACCTTCATATACACATAAATACATAAATAAAATACAAATTCATATTTTATTTTTTATTTAAATTTTTTTAACAAAAAGGTCAAAAAAAGTTACATTTTATTACGCCGACCCTTTATCAAATTCTGTTTTAGTATATTCTCCCAAACTAACAAAAGTAAAGACTGTCCAAAATTAGTCAAAAACATAAAGAAATTGTCAAACCTACAAACAACCACAAAAAAAACCTAAAAACTAAATATATATATATATATATATATATATATATATATACACACATGTATATATGTATATACATATATACATACATATTTTTTTACACGCACATGATCACACTTGGGTGTTAGTGTGAGAGTATGTGTTGCTGTTTGCTGCTATTTTAATTAATTTAAACTATGGTAAATTCATAACTACTTGGTAGAAAACTGTTTTATGTTTTTTTGTTTTTAGACCCAAAGTCTAAAAAATAAAACCTCAAATATACTAACCTGATTGACTAAAACAGAAATGTTGAATAAAAAGTAAAAAAAACAAACAAAGAAATCCCCCCTGATTGATCTCATCATTTTAATGTGATGTTATTTCAGAAAGTGTTTTTCGTAAAAAAAAATTTAAAAAAAGATTCCCTAGTGAGAAATATATGAACTTTTACAGTAAAATATAATATATATACGAGCTAAATGTCCTTGAGTCTTTTCATATGCACCAAATTTGGACTAAATCGGACCAACGGTTAGAGAGTTATGTCCAGATAGGGGTGTTTTTGCTTAAAAGAGCTCCTCCTAGTGAGTAAAATAAGAACTATTAGAGTAAATTATAATACATCAAGATAAATCTCGATTATTGTGCAAAAAAATAAATTGAACTGAATCGGACCAACGGTCGGGAAAATACTGTCTTAAAACCTTTGGAGATAAATTTCCTCCTGGTGTCGTCATAAATATACAACTGACCTTTCCAAACTTCAACCCAGTTCTTCCTCACACTGAGTCCGTGTGGCTGTAAAATATGAAAACGATCAATGGGATCGTTTTCGAGTTATCTCGTTAAAATGAAAGATCTGCCGCGGTGGATGCGGCGGCGGATGAAGTGGTAAATAAAAAATGTAAAAAAAAGTCATGTAATGCAAACTACGACTGCAACTAACCCTGGATTTTGGAGAACATAAGATAAAAACTTGACTTCATGTGTCATCTGTGTGGAGATTATTTGAGACAAAGCCGGTTCTTTCAGCCCGACCCACCGTTGGCCTTCGCTCTAACAAGTGCCTGAATGTATATGTTGGTATCAGAGTAAACATCTTGCGACAAAAACTCGGGCAGATGGTTAGCAGGTCAGCAGTAAGTAAGTGGCGGCACTTTCACAAAGTCTTGATTAGATAATCACTCAACCATATCTTGGCAATATGTTGACGAGGAAGAAGTCCCTTCTCATTCAGGCGCCTACAGAGAAGGTTTACGCGGGCTGCTATCAAAGAGCTCAGCAGACACAGAACCCGGATGATTGGGAGATTTGACGGTAGTTACATCAATTACATACATTCATTTCAACAGGTCAGAATAAATACACAATGCCAACCAGCCTGACTTTCACTGCAATCCTTCAAAAATAAAAGCCCTTAAAGTACATTCCTCATCAAGGTTTTTAAAGTTTAAAGAAAAAAATCGGAATCGGCCAAAATCGGTATCAGCTGTTCGGACTTCATCAAAAAATCGCAATTGCTGCACCTTTAGTGCGAAACTGTTCTAAGAAAAGTTTTCTTCTAACACAGACATTTTGTCATTGTTAACTTTATTTTTCCAATAAAGTTAAGAACAAAGGGAATGAGGCGAGTTGTTACATTCAGTGTGGAACTGATTCTAAGGAAAATGAGGAAAAAAGCCTACTCATCATCATCGGAGAATGACGAAACCTCGTAGACGAAGGTCCATCCACAGTTCGACAATCAACAGCAGCAGACGATTAAAGTCCGATGTCAGACGTGCAGAACAAACAACAATCCTCAAGTCAAAGATGATGAAGAGTTGTTTCCTTTAAGGTTTGATGAAGACAAAGGGTTTTATTTTTGATGAAGTTTATTGAGCCTAATCTTTGAACGTTGTACCGAAAACAACTGAATCCTTGTTCTTCTTGAAGACCTTTTCACCTCCGCACCAACAGACTCCCTCATTTCTAACTGACTTGTGGAGAGTGGGCTGGTTTCTCCGCTGGACTGGACTGGACTACCATGTTCTGGATGAATCTCCACAAACATCATTTTAGAGTTTTTGGATTTTCACAAAACATTTGAATGATGGTTGTTTGAGTGACTACAGAATTGTATTTCTGATTGAAATGCCCGTCCCTGCTCCACGCTGAAAATCATTCAGCCTCCTGAATGAAATACTCTTCATCAGAGCCCTCGCGGAAGAGCTTTCATTCAGCTAAGCCACCGTCTGATTGCTAACCTAACCTGAGCCTCCTTGTGATGAAACACGCTTCAAGCGTAAGGCAGCGCTGAGGCTTCTGAGAGCACGCCGTGTCACCCCGGCGTTTTCGAATGGCTCGAATGATAGGGCTTCGCCCTTTTGAGCTCCGCCGCCGACTGCCGGGACGCTTTTTGTCCAGACAAACTGAAAACATGAAGAGCGTTTGAAGAGCGGGGAGGACCGGGCATGGAGTGGGCACTTGAAATTTTCCAAAAAAAAAAAAAAAAGACATGCACAAAATGTGTGATGAAACTTTCAGCACCATGGACAGCGGCCGTGAAGAAGCCTGACAGGGAGAGGGGTTTGAGTGAGGTGTGGAAGTGATGAGGAGAGTGGGACGAGGAGGAGTGATGTAGTAAGGTGGGAGGCGAGGAGTTCTTTTGATAATCAGGCGCCGACATCATCTCCTCCACCTCGAGTGTTTGAGCTTCGCCCCTGTTTGCTCTTCGTAAAAGTGGAGGAGCTGATCCCAAAATACGCACACAAACACACCCCCTCCTGCGGCAAGACCCAGCTTTTCCACAGCCCCCCCACCCCACTCCCACCCGTCCCCCTCATCTCTGTGTCTCAGGCTGAACAATGCAGGGCCTTTACCCGGCGCTCAAGCATGAGTGGATAATCTGGCCACAAGGACAGGCTGTGTCAACATTTCCCTTTTCTTCCTCATTTATTTATTTACCCAACCGCCGTAGGACTTTGGGAGGGCAGGGGAGGATCTGTGCGTGGATGACAACATGCCCCCCCCCCTCCTTAACCAGAATGTGTGCTGCCTTAAAACTGCACAAGCAGTCCCTTTATGGACACTACAATTATGTTTCAATTATGTTTCAACAGACAGCAAGGTTTTATCCCCGAACAGCACCCAATCCCCTGCGTTGTACAAGCAATCCCCCTGATTGAAGTTCCCGTTATCATGAGATAACGGCCGAAAATAATGATCTGCTTCAATGGCCGTTCTCCGCTTCCATACCATCAAGTAAATTTAAGGGACAATTTTTTTTTTTTACAGTAAAGCTCAGATACACTCCAGTGAAATACAATACAACATGTTGAAATATTTTGGCATGAATTATTGGGCATAAACTGCTGGAGCCCTCTCAGCGTTCAGGGAGAACGAGTCCATTGGCGTTCTCGCGGCGGCTGACTTGAGCCTCGCTCAAATTAAAGAATGTGAGAATTACAAGGGTTTCAGAAGCGCATAATAAGTGTATTTTAAAGGCAGAACTGAGGGAAGTAACTAACTGACGCCAGAGCTGCTGCTGCTGCTGGGCGAGAACAGGCCCCAGACTGAAGGCCAACTCAACCCCAGTGCTTGATTTCAGCACAAAACCTGGCAACCCAGGGCTCTGCTGTTATTAAAGAGCTGTGAGTATTAAGAGCTCTGCATGGAAAGCTCCACGTAGGAGAAATGATGATGATGATGATGATGATGCAGCGGCTGCTTCAAAAGGAATGTTAAGTTTGCCTCTTATTTATTAATAGAAGTCCTGGCATGAGATTTATTATGTCTGGTAGGTTAATTCATTATTGATTGTGGAGGGCGGTTGGAGCCTCTCGCGGAGATGTCCGGCAGAGGAGTTCTGGTGGTAGGAGGAAAAGTTTGGGACTAACAGAAAGTAATAGATTACCGCGCGTGGAGGAGGGATTAGAACTTTTTCCTGCGGTTTCGATCAGGTTGATGATGGACGGCAGACGTTTTTGGTTTTTTTGCGTCCTACCTGCTCGTAGCAGCTCTCCCAGGTGAGGTTGAGGAGGTGGGAGGAGAAGAGCTCGTCCTCGGTGCGGGTGTAACCGTCCATGCTGGGAGAGCCGTGGTGTCGGTCGGAGGAGTCGGAGGAGGAGTTCCCGCCTCACAAGCGGAGATCTGACTCTCTTTAAGCGGCTTCCCGCGACGAGCGTCTCCGTCCCTCCGCGTCTCTCCGCCCCGCTTGCCTCTCCGTCCGGCGCCGTGGAGGCGATCAAACGAGCAGCAGCAGTTTGCTGGCTGCTGCTTCAGCCGGTCACGTGGGTGGTTTCTCCTAAAAAACACTCGAGTGCTGCTTTTCAGGGGAATTCTTCCCAACGTGGGAGCTGGAGGAGTCAGGTGTTTGGACCAAAGGGTCCCCAACATAATCCAGTCTTTCCGTGATTCACTTCAGAGACAAAAACAGTCCAGTGATAATTTCACCCTCATGATACTCATTTCAGCCATAACATTATAACCACTAACAGGTGACGTCAGAAAGTTATTGATAATCTCGTTACAATGACACCTGTCAGTCAAATATATTAAATGAATACCCTAGGCATGATTTTGAAAAAAAAAAATGGAACAATCAGCCATAACATTATAACCACTGACAGGTGAAGTCAGAACGTTATTTATAATCTCGTTACAATGACACCTGTCCGTCACTTACATTAAATTAATGTCCTCAGTAAATATAATTTTAATTTCTTTTGGGACATTCATTAAAATTATTTTAATTTAATATCTTAGATACTCCAAATCTACCATAAAAAGACCAATCGCTTGGTCAAGCATGTTTTAAACATTAAAGAAAAAAAGGTCACTTATAAAATATAAATTCTGTATTTTATGGAAAATAATCAGTTCTAATTATATTACCTCAACCGTTTTGGTAAAGAATGTTTTTAGAAAACCATCTGACCTTTATAAGTCTTTTTTGGTTGTTTTAAGTTATATAATTATGTTAAGTGAGTTGTATAATGCTTTAATATATTATTAATAGGCCGGTTTGACAGGTGGTGTCCACCAGGGCGCCATCCTTGGGCCCTTACTTTTTAGCATATACATGCTGCCACTGGGTCATATTATAAACGGGTTCAATCATTTTTTCAAAAAAGAAAAAGTTACTCAACATGTACAACTAAACAGTAGAAAGAAATATTCTAGAGGTTAATAATAATATGTACTCTTCATTATCACTTGGTACTTCTTCTCTTTTCTGCATGTCCCTTTAAGGGTCGCCACAGCGGATCATCTGTTCCCATCTTCCTCTGTCGCACCAACCAACTGCATGTCCTCTCTCATCACATCCAGAAACCTCTTCTTCCACCATCATGACAAGATGGGAACTTTCTCTGTTGTGCAGTTTTGTAGTTTTTGGCAGTGACTGAAAAATTAATGGATTGTTTTACATGAATTTTAGACTTGACTAAATTTTTATTAATGTTACATCATGACGTCATGGTGTGACATCATGAGAACATTCTTTAAGCCATTTGGAAACAGGGCACTTTTTTTGTTTCACGGTCATAACTCTCTTAATAAAGGATAGATTTAGATCACATTGGGTATTGTACTGCAGCACTGCATCATACGCTGACAACCGTTGAGAAATTATGTCCTGAAAAGTTTGGGTCATAAATAGCCAACTGACCTTTCCCAAAATGGATCCAGTTCTTCCTCGCACTAAGGCATATGTGGTTGCAATATCTAGAAATGATCCATGAAATAGGGTTTGTGTTATAACGTTAACAGGAAGGATCTGTGGACGTGGAGGCGATGAAAAATGTGAATATAATAATAATGGATATTATAAGGGGTGTTTGGTTTTTCCACATCCTGGATTTTGGATGGGCCGGATCAAATCGTTGCCGTTTAGACAACCGCTGGAGTGTTGGGGAGAATGTGGGAGTCAGGCTGCTGTTTCCTGAATGAGTCGTAGTTTGTGGACGTCTCATGCACAGAGGAAGATAAAATACTAAAATTTAAGTTGAAGACTTATAATTCATTCAAAAAAAAACTTCCTGTCACAGCTTCAGACCCGATGAGATGCACCCTCATCCTTATCTACATTCCTAGAAAGCACACATAACACGGCCCATTGCACCTGAGATACATCCAGCCAGGAGTTAATTAGGATCAGGTTATCCACAAATCAGGCGCCTCTGAAAATCATCTTTCTTTTTTGCAATTTTAATCTCCGTGCAGTTATATTCCTCTTTTATGACAAACACCATATGTGTTATGCCATTAAGGGTGAAATTATCCATTGCAAGTACCCATCATGGTCATAATGGGGAAAGTGAAGGATAAATATTCTTTATTTCGTTTTTCTCTTGTTCTTCACTCAGTGTGACTCTCTGCAGTTCATCTTATGTCACAAAGAGACGGAAGCAAACAAATGAGTGACAGGTGAATGTTTGCCTGGGAAATTCGTGTTGGCAGCAGGCTAAGAAAGGAATTTCCAGACGTCCTTTTCCCCTGCAACACTCTCCAGCTCAACCTGGGGGATCCTGAGGCTTTCCCAGGCCAGATAAGATACGTAGTCCATCCAGCAGGTTCTGGGTCGAACTTTGGGACCCTTCCCAGTTGGATGTGCCTGAAAAACCTCTGCAGGGAGGCGTCCCCATCAGATCCAACTCCGATCGGGACGCCTCCCTTTAAAACAAAAACACATGTTTTGGTAGAAAAAAATCCAATTGTGAGTAAAATATGAATTTTTTTCTGTGCTTCTATGTGGGTACAAAATGTGAAAATGGTCCATGAACTTGTTTTTGGGTTATCGCCTAACATGAAGAATCTGTGACGGACATGTTGGACGCGGCGAGGACAATTTCACAATATTCCAGATTTCTCGGGGATATGATGACATCAGCCTTTGAAGGTACGGTATAACATCTGCTGACCATCTTTGTGTTTCTTTATGTAGTTGACCGTTGCCTCAATGATGCAGAACCTCTAATGCGACTTCCAACTTCTACTGCTAAAATGCTGAGGCAGAAAAACAGCGGCGCTCCGGAGGCAGCCAGCTGTGACGGAGGGCACTGATGTTCCACATCATTTAAACAGGATGGAGGCGTCCCATCTGGAGGGAGACTTTCACTGTGTTGATGAAAGCTGGTAAATACTCTGCTCAAAAGAATTAAGAAGAACTGGGATGTCTGGGATATGGATCCGTCCAGTTAGGACGCGTCAGCAATTGTCAATTAGTTCTGGCTTATTTGGTTCGAATGGAAGCGCCACCTGGTGGACAGGAGAGGTAACAGCAAGAAAATCCCCCCCCAAAAAAAGTCCCGGTTCTGCAGGTGGTGGCCACATACCATTTCTCTCTCCTCATCCTTCCTGACTGATTCCACTCTAGTTTAGAAATGTGCTGATGTCCTTTCTCACAATTCTGACTTTATTCTAAGAGTTAGACTTTAAACTAAGAACCACACTTTATCTCAGAATTTTGACTTTATTTATCAGAGTTTTGACTCTAACCTTAGAATTCTGACCTTATTTATCAGAATTCTGACTTCAAACTCAGAATTTTGACAGAATTCTAAGTTTAAAGTCAGAATTTAAAAAAAAAAAGAAAAACGAATTAGTTATATGTGGCCCAAATCCTCTTCCGTACAAAATCTAGTAAAAGCAGACAATATAAACCGTTCAAATGTGGGTGAAACATGGTAGGAAACCCCGGAAAAAAAACTTGACCAGATAATGTATGAGCAGCCATGCTGAGCACTGATCATCCTTCAAATCCCCACAAACAGGCAGAGCTGCGAGCAGAGCTGCGAGCAGAGCTCGTTCGGAGAGCTGTCTCTTAGCGTGCTATTTATTGGCCGTGAGGCCCGCGCAGTCAGACAGGACCTTTTGTTCAGCCGTTTTCTTTACTGGCCCTCCTTGTTTGATCAGACACGCATGATGTCCACCCATTTGAAATGTGGTCAATTGGGCAAAACGCTCAACGCCGCTCCCTTTTTCCTGAAGCAATTGTGAAGCCTTCAGTGCAGCAGTGAGAGAAGAGAAAGACAGAAAATGACAGTGAATGTCCCCCATGGCAGTTGGTCATAACGCAGCCCACATATTTCATCTAATTAACTCTCATGGGGCTTGTTAGCTGTGTCAATACAGCAAATTGTGGAATAGAAAAAAATACATTAAAATCCCATCGCAATCACCTCAAAATAAGGGATTTTCCACGGCGCCGAGCTTTCTGCCGCAGATGCTGTCCGTGTGATTTTAAACTTCTCCTTATTGTTGTTGTAATGCATGTTTTAATAGATTTACATTGTTTGGGGAAAACTATGGAAGAGCTACGGAAGCCGAGAACGGCCACAGTGGCAGAGATTTATTCTCGGCCGTTTTCCTTTGATAACGGGGTAATTAACTAGTTATAACAAGGAAACAAGCAGCTATATCGCCGTTGCCATGGTGGCGACCAAACACAACCCAGAAGTAAAGTGAAACGCCAAAAATATGACGTGAGCAGCGGATGAAAACAAATATACCTAATAATGACCTAAACATTGAAAATATCCAAAGTCACTGCGACCTAAGACCCTGTTTAGACTTGGTTTTAAGATGCGTTTTTAAGATACGATCGGACCACCAGCGGACAGCGAGACACGTCGCCGTTTACACCTGTGTCTATCCTCCCTCTCCAAATGTGTCCAGCTGACCTCTGGTGTTGAATTTGTTGCTGCCTACGTCACTTCCGCTACAAGGTCAAAAGTGCATTGTGCGTCAGTCATGCCAGTTAAGCGCCAGATTGGTTTAGCTAGCTAGCACAGGCTAGTTAACAACTTGAAGATGTTTCAAGATTTAATATGAATGTACAGACTATTCCAGCTGTTGGGAATAACCGGGCAATCCAGCACTGATGACGTGTTTTCCTTTTATGTCCTTGTTGGAGACGCATCAGGACGTCTCGGTGGTTGTTAAGACTAGACTATTTTGTGTAATGTCTCGCTGCTCACTTGTGACCCGATCCCCCAAAACGCACTTTAAAACAGAGTCTGAACAGGGTCCTATGGAAGCCGAGAACAGCCAAGGTGGTGGATATTAAATTTTGGCTAACGAGATAATTAAGTTGTTATCACGAGAAAGAAAGGCAACGTTTGTTTTTTTTGTCTGGATTATTTCATTATTAGTTCTTTTTCTCGGGGTAATGAGAAAACAACAGGTTGTTTGCTGTTATTTTTTTAATGTTCATCAGATATCAGGAGTCTCACTGCTGTACGAAGGGAGTTACGACACTAATCGTCCGCCGTTTCTCACATTCTTTTATGCTTTTGCTTAACCTCACGGGTCGTACGGTCATGTGACTCTGAATACTATATATATTCATACATTAGAGTTTCCGTTTCTGATAAACGCCTTAGATTTTAGTAAAATGGAGGTTCAATACTGGCAGAAATTGCTTTTTTGACAATTTTCCATTGGTGGATAAAGGTTTGCCAAAGCAACTATGAAACACATAGATTGCCGCGGCCACAACGAGATAATTAAATAGTTTTCTTGAGAAAACGGTCACTTCTTTTCTCATGAAAACAAGTTAATTATCCCGTAGTCGCGAGGAAATTGCCAAAACTAGATTCCTGCCACCACGGCCGTTCTCGGCTTCCATAAAAACAGCAGGTCCTGATCCGGAGGTAAAGGAAAAGAATGACGCAAGCAAAATGAAGAGTGGTTTGTTCTTTCGGCCCTTATCCGACACCATCGGCCATAATCTGTCCTGTGTGGTAGATTAATTTAAAGATTAAGGAGTGCCATACATTCACACGGCGCGGGGGAGGGAAATCACAAATCATACAGCCTCCGCCTTCCTGAACACATGGCGCGGCTTCCTGCGATCCGCGTCCTCTTCTGCCCGGCGACGCATGAAAGCTTTACGCCGAATCAAATCACCAGCCTGCGATAATTCAACGCGACAACGGAACAATTTACAATAGCGCGTTACAATAGCGCGACTTTACGTGGGGTTATGGCCATCACTCACACGTGTCTGCCGAAGGCTGCAGCCGTGGAATCGGGTGAAAGTTCAGGACGGCTACAGATCTGGCGACGTCGTGGCGGAGGAAATAAATGAGGTCAAATTATATATTGTTTCCGCCTCTTCCCTTTCCTACAGGTAGCGGCGGCACATTCCTGCACATCAGGGGCGGATTCATTTCAAACTGGCAGCCAATTTTAAACATGCAGTCTACATGCCACATCCCTGCTACATAACCAATTTATCAAGCCTAACCCGGCGGTACGTGCATATATTCCCATATCACAGAGAAGGCTGGAAAGCAACTGTCATAGATGGCATGATTGAATTGTTCCCTTGCACTGTCACCAGAGGGGCTATTACTTCAAATTAGCATACAAATTCAAACCAGGACAGATGGATTTGTCACATTGCAGTCGCCATCTTCCTGGAAGATTGGCTGTGCTTGTGCTGCGTGATGGAGATAAGACACCTGTCTCGCCTCCGATTGGTGATGGCGTCGGCGGTTAGGAGGTGGGGGGGGAGAAGGGGGAGGGGGAGGGCAGGCGTGGGGATGGATTTCCTGAAATGCTGAGGTGTTCTGCAATAAACTTCCCAGCCCACGGTCTCAGATGATGATGAGGCACCATCCAGGACTCTGTGGGTGGTGGGAGATGGAGCGGTAGCGCGGCGGTGATTCACGCTGTCGGCTATTTGTTTGTGTTTGCTACTTTTGGTGAGTTACTGCCACATAAAGGGCCCCCCTAAACATCAGCGCAGGGTGTGCAGGGATAGGCGTGCAGCTGTTTTGAGGGAAAATGCACAGAATACCATCCAGCTGGAAAAGCTGGACCCGGTTTTTTAAGAATGATATCCGAGGATTCCTCGTGGGAAGTCCGACCGCGCAGCCTTCGTGTCAGGCACGCAACAAACAAACAAAAAAAAAAACGCAAGTCGGAGATGTAATGATTTTCATTTGTAATTATAACGGAGTGAATCAATGGGAAGTATCGAGGATGAAAAAAAAAAAAACTGTCCTTACTTCTAAATCAATCCCATATAATTTCCAGATCGGCTCAAGCTAATGGGTTTTCTATTGGCTTCACTTTGGAGAGGTACTAATCTCCCTGGCACCATTTTGCCGTTGTTCTGCGCGCGTTCCCATGCAAACGGCCATCCACTTAAAACGCCGTCTCCCAACAGTCCAAAAAATATTAAAGCACACATGCTAATTTCCTGACGTGGCATATTACACAATCTGCAGGCTTTAATTTCAAACTCCCTTAGCAGGTCTGCTATCTCCGCCTGCCTACTTCCAGACACTACAGAGATTGTGAAAAAATGCTTACTGCTTAATTTCTGCCTCCGTCCTCGGGTCAACGTTATGTATATTTCCTGACAATTGACGTAAAGTTGAGATGCGGAGCGGGCGAAGGCAAGGTCATGCTATCTATCGTAAAGGCTAGCGACGACTGGGACTGAAGTACAAACTGGATTAGAAGCTTTTGAAAATTGCCTTCTTTTTTTAAAGGTGAATCTAGAGACATGGTGAGATTTAAAAACGGGTCTTTGTCATCGTTCCTAGAGAAGGTAGAGCTGAAAATTTGATCAAATATCCAGTTTTCCACGCTTCTTATCTCTTCCACTCAGAAGTCTGCAGCCACCACGAGGAGAGTTCATTAACAAGATCAACAGGAAGTAAAAGTCCAGGTTTTACCTATTTTTAACAAAAACAAAGGTCAATCAAATGTGAAGTTTTTGCTTTACCCACAATGCATTTTCATCTCATATGGTTGTTCGTGTAGATTTTCATTCATGCAGGTCCTTGTTCTCCACGTGGGTAAAATTGGACTTCTGAGTGGGCTTGAAGACGTTTCACCTCTTCTCTAGGAGGTTCTATACTTCTAGTAGGTGTTTGGTACATAGAGTCGTTGACAGATGCTCGTGCATAACTAATGAGCTGAGTCGTCTAGATTGATTGATGGGGTGTCATCTGGGTCGTCAGCATCATGTGAGTCCAGGTGTGGACGTTGGAGAAACCATCTTGGGAGAGATGTTGAAACGGTGTATGTGGGTGATAGGTGGCGGCGTGGACCCCCCCCCCCCATCTCTGTTTAGAGAGGGCCGCTCCAGTTTGACACAGATGGGCTTCCTTAACTCCTCCCTCAAACCATCTATCCTCTGTTCTAAAATGTGAAAGTTTTTGTCCTGGAAAGAGTTTCCCTGGTCCTGGAGATGCAAGAGAACTGCTGAGTCCTGTCCTGACGAGCTGGCTCCCCGGTGCTGGGCCATGTTCTGGGTGTCTTGCCTTTTTTTTTTTATTTGTGGGGGGGGGGAGACCCGTTTGTGTTGAGGGTCCTGCAGGATCAGAAAAAAACTGGGATCTTGTTCTTAGAGAAAATCCTACGTAGCTTTTCCCGTACTTTTACTCCAGCCACACACCGTAACACGTCGGTCCCGCTCTTCTTCTGGGGTTCCCTCTCTTTTCCCTCCACTGTCGTGGGGATGTCATCAGCCCGATGGCGTATGGTTCTGATAACTCCCAGCTTGTGTTCCAGTGGATGGTGGGAGTCAGACATCAGGTTCTGACTGTGTGTGTAGGTTGAGTCTACCGTCCCCCTCAACACGTACGCCACAGTCCAAAAAGGGTAGCGAACGCTCTCTGATGTCCTCCATGTGAACTTGATGTTGTGGTCAACGGCGTTGACGTGATTAGTGAAGGCCTTGATTGTGACCGAAATCACAACCATATATAACTATATATTTATATATATATTTATTAATCTACTTGATTTCCATTCCCTGTATAAGCTGCCAATGTTTGCTTTTTTGAGGACGTTAGACTACATGTATTATAATCGAGAGAAACAGAATCAAGAAAGGATTAAAGTTTATTTCCTTACATGAGGTGTGATAATTAGTCCGTCAGCAAGAATTGGATGTTCCGACTCCTTTGATTCTGATAAGAGGGGTATCTGCCCTCAGCAGCGGTAAGATATATCCCCCCTTAAGAGTATGGATACTGGTGGTGGTGGCTGATGACTCTTCTGAGACTGAATTAATGGTGAAGTCTGCAAAACCAGCTGATGATGATGATGTTAGGCTAAGCATGAAGGTGTGTCACCGCGAGTGAACGGATGTAGTTGGCCGAATGAGCACAGCTGATAACAGCGGGTAATTGAGTGATAGACTGAGCATGTGTGAAAGGTGGGAATAACAAAGTGGTAGTAGCAGTAGCTGTGGTCCAGGTGTGCAAGAGGATAGTCTTCACCACTGAAGTTTCCATAGAGCTTCATATGCAACAACATCCATTTTAAGCGGTGCGCCCAAATTTCGTTGTCTGCTACAGAATGACAAGAAAGGCAAGAAGAAAATGCTCTGATCAAGATGAAGAAATGCTCCTCCTCACAACAAAAAAACCTGGATGATGTCACTCGGAGAAGTTGCGCGTTCATGCTCCAGTCCAAATACAGATTGAGTTGAAGAGTTCACGCCTCGGAAATTGCCTGTTCCAGTTGTCAAACTGCTGAAGAGCAGGTTTAGCTCGCAGGGAAAGTTGGTCAGAACACCAGCAACTTTCTGCTAACAGTAATTCTTAGGAGATTGGGTGTTGCGCACTTTGTTTCAGAGCTAACCTGACGAGACAGGTTTTCATTACGGTTACTTCTTTTTTATCACACATTACTGCGGCGCCGAAAATTCCGGCTTCTTCTAGCTGCAGTCTTAAAAGAGGTGCTGACACTAGAGCGGTACAGCCGGAGCGGGAGAACGGGCTCCTGCACGGCGGGGATTTCACAACGGTCTTGTTCCGAAACATTTGTAATTAACATTCCCCCTCACTCCAACTGTTTCTGAAGCTATCAATATCTCAGTAAGAAGATTTAGCTTCCCCGAAGAGCCGGGAAACAAGCTGGATTTGGTAGGTCGGAACGTGATTGCTCAGTGCCTCTGTGTGTGTGTGTGTGTGTGTGTGTGTGTTAAGTGAAAAGTTTATGCATACAATATCCTGTTATATTCATACAACTACTTGAAAAATGTTTTCTAACAAAGTCATCTTTATTAGGTTGAACAGCGACAGGAAATGTGACAAGAGCGCCCCCCCCCCCTCTTAGGAGCGCCACAATTAGAGAACGCTCCATTACGCCCGCATCAAAACAAGGTATAAATTACGTTTTGTTTTTTTATTATCAAAAGCTCGTCTCCGTGGAAACCTTTCAGCGGCACAAGCCGCCGAGAATCCCGAGCTGCGACGAAGTGAAGATGTCTTGATGTAGAATGTGGAGATTTACACGAAAACGCCGTTCTTGAATTAGAAAATGGTTATTGGTCATTTACATCACGTCGCTGGTGGCGCTTGACCCTCGGAGTAACAAATTAAAGCTCGTACATCATGAACATACAGACCCCAGAGTGAGACAAAGATTCAGAATGAGGTTGTTGGTGGAATTAGAGGCCGATCAGACGCGCTCAGAGTCTTCTTAGCACTGGGTGTACTCCTTGGATGAGACTTTTGCGATGATGCGCTCCAGCTGCCGCTTTGCTTCGCACTGGGGGAAGTTGCTCATCTCATAGTACTGCGGGGCGATTTTCACCAGCCTAGGAAAGACAGCGAGTAAACATTAGTCACCAGTGTGGGGAGGAAGCTCTTCCGCCGTACTCGCTCAGTAACGACGACTGCAAGCTCAACAAATGTGGTACTTAACCGTGGATCATCACAGGAGTGGAAATGAAACATGTGCAGCGGGCTTAGGAATAAAGAACTCATAGAATCAAGAGGTACACAGCTCTGGTGTTAGTGTCTTAATAATATGCCAAATGTATATTATTCAACAGAAATGTACGTTAATGTTATTTATGACAACACTTGTTCACCTTAAACCCATTCCCAGAGTGTTACGCGCGGATGAGGCCTTGAACTGGTTTGTATGTGGACGCCCCTCTGAAGTACACAGTGGGGGTATCTCACTTCCCTCGCCTCGTGTAACTGGCTGCTGCCGTAACACTGGAATTTCTCCACCATGGGATGAATAAAGTATCGTCTTATCTTATCTCAGAAGACCGCTCGGGGACATCCGGCGATGCACTGAGCCCCTCTATCCACATCTTCATCTCCCTCCCTTCTTATTCATGACTCATTCATGCAAGACACTAACTCGACTTTTTTATTTCCTGGCGACTTTTCACCTTCTCCTCTGGTAGGTTTCCATGGATCATGAGTGGCTCTACCGCTGTGGATCGAGGTGATCCCACTCATGACATTATATTATTAACTTCACCTACTGCAGAAGTCAAAATAATTACTGATAACTACTATTACAGTTATTCTTCGGGCTGTTGCTGTAGATGAACTCAAGCAAAGTTCTTGCTCGCATGGCAATTGTTGCGGTTCTGGAAAATGTAAGGTACCGTCTAGGACTTGCTCTTTTTGGAAATTGTCTAGAGAAAACTTATTTTGATTTGTTGCTTTATAAAAAAAATGTACTTGACAAGAGTTAGGAAACAAGCCGCACTAAATCTTTATTAGACCTAAAACGGTATTGACATTATTTCTGTTTGTGTTGCCCCTCTACTCCCAACACACTGCGTTAGAAATGGCAACACGACTGTTAGCTCGTAGTTTTGATTAATTGCGCAGCACACCCCTGAGAACAGATTGTACCACTTAACCGATGCCTGGAGGAGTTTTACAACAAAAAAGTAGTTTGGGGGAGAGTTTCCCAATATCTTTATGTTTGAGGCTCACAGCGAATGTCGGGAAGATCCACAGGGGTGTTTTAGAGCATAGTTCCAAACTATTTTATATCATTGGCTTAACCTGTTTGAGAGGCGAAAATTGATTTCCTGTTTGACTGGGGTTTAAATATGAGGTGACACAGGCCTGATTCTCTCTGAGGTTCTTCACGATGATGAAGACCAGGGAACACAGCAATGAGGAGCAAAGAAAAGTTGTAGAGCTGAACAAATCTGACAATGGAGACAAGAACATCTCTCAGTAATTCAAAATGTCAGTTTCAACAGTTAGATCAATAATGAAGAAGTTTAGAGACTGGAGATGTTAGACATCCGTCTGGAAGAGGACGTGTCTGCAAACTGTACCCACACACTGTGAGGAGGATGGTTGGACTGGCTAAAGACTCTCCAAGGATGACAGCTAGAGAGGTCAGAGGTCAGCCGAATCTTTGGGTCAGAAAGTCAGCCTAACCACCATCAGATGGCGCCGACACCAACACCAGCTGTTTGGGAGGGTAGCAAGAAAAAAGCCTCTGCTGTCGTGCACACATAAGCTAACGCTGCTACAGTTTGACAAACACCACTGGGACTTTCACTGGAACAAGGTCAGAGGTCAGATGAGACCAAAGTAAAGCTTTTTGGCAACAGACATCAAAGAAAGGTGTGGCGTAGCAGGAACGGAGGCAATAGAGAAATGCACCTCATACCCACTGTTAAGTCTGGTGGTGGATCTCTGATGTTGTGGAGCTGTTTTTCTTTCAAGGGTTCTGGACATCTTGTTAAAAGACATGGTTCCATGTCAAACTAAATGCCTGTCAGGAACCTTAAAGTGGGTCGTGGTTGGCCCTTCCAGCAGGACAATGATCTGAAGATCACCTCAACATCAACCCAAGAATGGTTCAGAGGTCACAGGATAAAGGTTCTGCCATGACCGTCCCAGTCACCTGACCTAAACCCCACAGAACAACTGTGGGATGTGCTGCAGAAGAGAGTCCACAAGCGTGGACCTCAGAACCTGAATGAGGTGGAGAGTTTCTGTATGAAGGAATGGTCTCAGATCTTCTCCTTGTGTTCTCAAACCTCCTCACAGACCACAGAAGGAGACTCAGGCTGTTATTGTGTCACATGTGTTTTAGAGTAAAATATTTATTTGTATTTAGAATTGAATGTTTCTAGAAGTGTTATTATAGTTAGAGGTTAGATTATTGTTGAACAATTAAAGATCTTGGGTTTAGACAATAAAGACTTTTTGCATCTCACTTCACTTCTCTCACTTTTTTCTTTTTTTTTTTTTTTTTAAAAAAGGTGATAGCTGATAATTCTGGAGGAAACTGCATGTCGACATGTCAGAAATATAGAGCAGGACGATGTTGTCTCTTTGCATAACAATGTTCATCCCGATGCCACTTGTGCAAAACGACAGCAGTTCTGGTATGAGTTGCTCCATTAAGGCATTTATATTCATGCAGAGAGAGCAGAGTGGGATTTGTGGCCCATTTCAGAGGGACAAAATGTATTGGGATACAGCTGAAGATTTCCTCTGACAGAAAGCTTCGGAGATAGGTGGAGGCACGCAGTAAGACAAAAGCAATTAAAAAAGAAAAATGGACCTCTGGAGCTATTTGGGGGAAGGAAAAAAAAAAGAGAAGCTTTTAACCAAGAGAGAGGAAAGTGGCGGCGCAGGAAAATCCAGAGATTTTCACAATCTGTCTTCTGACTGCACAACAAGGAAATGTTCATGTAAATACTAATGACTAAGCATTCTAAGAGAGCAAAGACACTTACCATGAAAAAAACATTTCACGGTTAGATTTTTCTCTTTGTTCAGTGTGAAATGTTCCGACAGCCGTTACAATAAAGCGCCTGTATCTGAAACTCACCATTCCGGTTTGATGTCTGTGCACGTGCGGATGTAGTTCTTGGTGGTGAGCACAAATTCGTTGTAGAGCACCCACTCCGGCTTGTGGTCCAGCACAGTGGAGGGGTGCAGCTGCACCACTTGGTTGTCCTTCACCGTCAGGTAATGGCCGGTGCGCTCCAAGTGAGCGACCTGTTCACGCAACGGAGAGAGGAAACCCGTCAATGCCTGAACCCTCACTCCAGGATCCAATTCTTGCAGACAGACAGAAAAACAACAAACAGGCTTATGCTGTCGTCCCGGACGGCAAGGGGGTTTCCCCAAAAAGCCACAAATTCCTTGTGTTGTACATGTGATTGAACTGATTGAAAAAAAATTGTGAAGGTCTGAAAAAATTATAAATTCATAATAAATCTCCCTCTGATGAGGAAAAATATAAACTGTTAGAGTAAAATATCATATATTTAAGATAAATCTCCTGGATTCGATACATATGCACCACAGTTGGACTAAATCAGACCAACGGTTGAGAAATGATGTCGTAAAAAACTTTTGAAGATAAATCTCCCTCTAGTGGCAGAAATATGCAACTGACCATTCCCAAAATCAATCAATTAATGTGTGTTAAAGAGAATAGGAGACTAAATGGATCAGGCGAGCTGCTTCAAAACTCGTGACTGATTCCAACAACTTGTGTTTGTGAACAAAGAACCCAGATGTGACGGACCTGCATGAAGTAGCCGGTGACCAGCGCCCGGCGGATGTTACTGTAGTAGTCCCTGCTGGTGAACTCAGTGCTCCGCCGCGGGAGGTTAAAGCGGTCCATGATCCTGGACAACTGCTGGCGTACGTTGTCCGCCGACATCAGCGCGCGGTAGTTGACGAAGTTGTCGTAGCACCACTGAGTGGCCTCGTGGTCTGTGTGCGACAAGAAGAGGTAGTTCAGGCGTTATGCAAAGTGAGGACGGCATGAAAGCATGAGATGAGCTTATGGGGGTCGCTCACTCTGTTTGAAGGCGTGGTAGACGTTCAGCAGCGTCATGTGGTCTCCGTCGATGTGGGCGAAGCGCATCTTGGACTCGTCGGACGCCTTCTTAGCCTCCGTGGGTCGGACGAAGCACTGCGGGACTAAACAAGGTTGGTATGGGCCCCAACACAGCCGCCCACAGGGATAAGTTAAGCAAATCCCACAGAGAGGAAGAAGGCCTCAACTCAAAGTGAGGCACAGGCACAGTGTGAGGGGTTATGGCGCAAAAAGAAAGGCCAAAGGTCAAAAGGTCAACAGAAAACATCTTATCAATTCTATATTATGGACCCGGTTCTGGAACCTGATAAAACGGTGGCACCCCTTTGCAAACTTGCTTAGGGGTCAATCCTGCTTGATTGCGGCTTTAAGGAGAACATTCTGCATTTATCGAGCGGCGGGGTCGACTGCTGTGGCGCCGCTGCTCTCAGGTGAACATTTTCACTCCGCATTCTGATGGACTCAGCAAAAACCCAAAACGCCACGTCCAAACAACTATTTAAATCCATCCTCCCCCTTCCGCTCTCAAAGACCTTGCGCTCCTTTCAAAGGTGCCGAGTTTCATCCGCTGAGCAGCGTCCTTCTTTGGCGAGCCTAAAGCTAAAGTGCCGCTGCCCTCATCCCCTACTTGACCTGTAGTTAAGTTCAGCAGAACTCTACTCTACCTCTTCTTTGGTCCTAGTAGTAACTCAAATTAAAGGTGCAGTGTGTAAAATTCAACGGAAACTCTTTGAATTAATGGAATACAAGCTATATCACCATCGGAGCGGTCCTGGCTTTCAGGGAGGCCACCATGCTGCGCTGCCATGTTTGTACAGTGGCCTGGATGATCAATCGGTTGCTGGATCCAAGCAGGGATTTCACGCAATTTTAAGTTGTTGCTGGAAAAACTTTTATGAGTTTTGACAAACGAAGGATCATAGTTAGTATTTAACAGAAGACTCATGACACACGTCGTCGGTAGCCGAGTTGAATCCCCCAGGGCGGACTGCAGATGCCCTCAGGGATTCAACTTGGCTGGTCGCCGACAGCCACACAGAGGAGTATAGTGGCTTTGACCAAAGCCCAGTTTAATTTATACTGTACGTAAAGCACTTGCACAGCTGTTTTTTACTGTGTAAACAACATAAAAAACCCTTTTTGTAACCTGAAGAGCACCGTAGCTTCTTGGCTAGCTACAGGTTTGTTGAATTTTTAGTTGCAATATGGAACTTCACCACTAGATGCTACTAAATTTTACACACTGGACCTTTAAGACAATTCTAGAGAGTAAATTCGTTCATATTGAATTTTAACAATTCACATGCCAAAATATGTCCAAATAAAGCGCGGGGTCACACTGGATGAACTTCAACGCTAAAGAACCTGCTAAGAATATGACCTTGAAGCTCATTGGTCGACTCTGAAGCGTGGACCGTGAGCAGGTTGTGAAGGAAAGTACTAGCAGCTGACGGAGTGTTACCTGACAACATGGCAGTGATGGAGAGGACCTCGTTGGAGCAGTTGAACTCACAGCTGGCTATGACCATCTTGGCCAGCTGGGGGTCCAGGGGGAACTCTGCCATCATGGAGCCCAGCTCTGTCAGGTCACCGTCATCATTGAGCGCCGCCAAGTAGTTGAGCAACTCCAAGGCTCGCATCAGAGTCTCTGGTGCTGGAGACAGAAAGAGGGAGATGAGTCTTCTGCAGCGTTCCAAGCCCACGGGCAAACGCAGACAGGTGAGAGGGATGGAACAATGTGTACATCTGTCATTTTGTCAAAACACCAAAACTCTCACACACCTGCGTCAGGATTTATTAAACCTCTAAAGCTCAAAATGAGTCATTTCTATGATCAATGAAATCTTTTTTATGGGATTTCTTCCATGGAGAAAATACAGCCATTTTCTGATTTCCTCCATTTAAATGTGTTTTTTGTCATATATGCTGGTTGTGTTTTAGGTTTTTGGTGCATATATGATGACGTCAACCGCGGGCCGAGTGTTGGGTCGACCGAGAAAGCAGAGAACCTCCTCATGAACTTCAAAACCTTAGTTAGAGAGAAACTGGTTGAGGCTAAGGATAGAACACCAAACCACAAGCTGAGCCATGTATAGACATTCCAGTGTAGCATGAGGTCCAAAAAGCTTTACATAGAGGAGTCCAACATGTGAGTCCCAGCATCACAGAACCTGGTCTTCAGCACAGGAGTCAACAGACACTCCTTTAAAGATGACAAAGTCCACACTGTGGGCAGAGAGGGTTTGTCGGATGAGTGTAGGAGGCCATCTATGTCAAACTGGAGCAATCCTCTCTCTCTACACGGGTTGGGGTCTACGCCCCCACATCAAATTAATTTTATTATTAATTATTATATAAAATGTATTCAAACGTTATCTCAACACACTTTCCAAAAAGAGCAGGTTTAACTCCAGACGTCGAGCAAATCCCAACTCAGGGTGGGTGGCCTTCTGCCATGGCCGGTTCAGGGGAGGGAGGGAGAGAGGGAGAGGGAGAGAGAGAGAGAGAGAGAGAGAGAGGGAGAGGGAGAGAGAGGGAGAGCGAGAGTAATTGAGAGACTTTGACTTTCAACCCAAGTTTATTTAGTAAACAGCGAACTCAAACAATGCCACCAAAGCCGATGGGTGTAAATGCTCAGCGTCAGCTGGCAGGGTCCCTCAACCAAAAACAGTCCAGAGAGTGTGTGTGTGTGTGTGTGTGTGTGTGTGTGTGTGTGTGTGTTTGTGGTGAGACCGTGTGAAAGAGTTTGTTTGAAAGAGACTGTGAAAGAGAAAGTGGGTGAGTGAGAAAGAGTGTGTGTGGATGAACGGTAGTGTGTGAAGGAGAGAGTGTGTGAGAAATCGAGTATGAGAGAGTGAGAGATTTGAAAGAGAGAACGCTTGTGAATGACAGCGTGTGAAAGACAGTTTTTGAGAAAGAGTGAGAAAGAGAGTGAGAGTGTGTGTGAAAGAGAGATGAAAGAGAGAGTGTTTGAATTAGAGAGTGTGTATAAAAGAGAGTGGGAAAGAGAGGGAGTGAGAGAGACGGGTGGAGTAGAGGGGACACAGACATGCCAAACAACTCTGATATCAGCTGTAACTACAGGATCCATCCATCCCTCCTCTTTCCTCCGTCTATCTGGTGTCGGGCCTCGGCAGCAGAAGGCCCCCCCGACCGTCCCTCTCCCCGGCCAAACACACAACACATGGATGAGAGCCAAAGACGAACAAAGTTGATGAAAGAGTGATCCATCACCCGCTGTCCTCAGACTTTAAATAAGACAAACGGAAGCCGAGAAGGACACGGACTCAAACCCGCGGAGGAAAGTATATATATATATATATATATATATATATATATACGTGAAACTCTCCTCGTGTGAGAAGCACTGATGTGCCGACACCAACTTGATCCAGAAATAATCACAGCGGCGCCTTTTTTCAGCCTCCGCTAAAGCAATCCTTTACAATGAATGCAATTACAGGGGAACTTTCTACTTAACGCCTCAACACAAAAGACTTCCACCGTTTGCTTAAAAGATTTTTTCCTCCAGATGCAATTATTGACCTCTGGCTCCCCAGAGCGGGAGTCCAGCGGCCAGCTGCATGTTAACTGAAAATTAGCTTCCAGCGCCCGCTGATGCGCCTGTTCACTTTCTCACAGGTGCTACCCCAAAAATAAATAAATAAACAAATAATAATTTCATAGCGGGGAGGCCTTTCCTGATGAACAAATATTGATTTTAGGCACGAAAGCCCGTTTTTCTTTAAACACACGTGCGGGGCGAAACAAAAGGTGAACATCTGATTTCCAAGCCCTGCTAGCATGATGAACCGGTGTGGAAATCCAATCTATACACGACGCGGCTCATCAGAAATTACGCAGCGAGAATCCGATATATTAACCGGGGGCCGGATCAATGAGACGAAAGGCTAAAGGTACATTAAACCACGTTGGTTTCCAAAGGCACTTCTTTGGAAATGTCAAGCCGCAAATGAATCCCACCCAGCCGCGGCCTCGTGCAAATCGCCAGTGATTTCGGATGGATTTTCCATTTCTGTTGGCCGGTTGGCACGGCCACGCCTGCGTTTAGTCGGAGCCCAGCGAGGCAGAGCTGAAAATCTGAGTATTTTCACAGCGAGAAAGAGAAATCGAGGCTCATTTAGGTTTCACGTCGAAAAGGCAACTTTGACTGATTGTTGATAGTCTGTAAGAAAATATCTAAACTCTAATTCATCCCACAGAGAGGGTATATCGCCAAAAGGAACCAGTCCCCTGCGTTGTACATGCAATTCCCTTTATTGAGCTCCTCAAATTAAACGGGAAGTTGTGTCAAAAAAAGTAGCATTTTTCATTAAAAAAAAAGCTCCCCCTAGTGAGTAAAATGTGAAAAACTCTAAAATAAACTTTGATTTATACAAGACTAATCTCCTCCAGTTGATTCATGTGCCTCAAATTTGGACTTAAAGGGGCTAACGGTAAGGAAGTTATGACTGGAAAAATGTTTATTGTAAAATGTAAAGTATGAACTTTTAGAGTAAAACATGATAAACACAAGAAAATTCTTCTGGAGTAGAATCATATTCCCCAATTTGGTTTTAATCAAGCCAACGATGGAAAAATTATGATCTTAAAACCTTTGGAGATAAAGCTCCCTCTTAAGTGGTAGAAATGTACAACCAACCGTTTCCCAAAATCAATCCAGTTCTTCCTCGCACTAAGGTTATAAAGGTATAACATTTGAAAATGATCCATTAGCTTGTTTTCCTGTTGCCACGTCAGCAGGACCAATCTGTGTTGGTGGGAGCGGACGTGGCGATGACGATTCCATAATATCCAGGACTTTTCGGGGTTATAACAACAGTCACTCATTCATTATCCTGTTCAGGGTCACAGGGGCTAGAGCCCATCCCAACTGACAGTGGGCAAGAGGCCACATCAATACAAAATGTATGCTGGATGCTGGTCCCTGGTGAACACGAAAACCCGCTGAGCCTCAAACCAGGGTTCTGAGCGGGGGAACTGGTAAGTACTCAGATGCTTTACTTGAGTAAAAGTGCTTATACCACAGTGTGAAAACACTTTACCCCAAGGAAAAGTGTTTTTCAAAAACCTTACGGACTTAAAAGTACTTAAAAGTGTGCAAGTAATATCTGCAAAATGTACTTAAAGTATTAAGAGTAAAAGTCCTCATTGGTCTGGCTTTGTGTTTAACGACGATGTTTGGATTACTATTAAATTACTATTACTATACTATAACTGTATTAAAACTGTATGTCAACGTTACTGCTGAGGATGTTAAAGGTTAAAGTAATCAAAGTACTTTTTGCTGATGGGTAGTTTTATTTCTAACATTATAAATCATCATGTTTAAATCATCGCTGTCTTGTCAGAACCAAATATCGCTGCGACGTGAAGTCTATATAAATTGTACTCTAAAATGAAGTAGTAACAGTAGCTGTCAGACAAAGTAGACAAAGACAAAGTATAATATTTCCATCTGAAGAGTAGAAGTATTTTGGAGCATAAAAACAAAATTATCAAGTATAGGGACCTCAAAATTGTATGTGGACCGCCCAAAAATGTTATGTGCTGATCAGCTGGTGATACTGACCAAAAGCACCCAATTCCATGCGTTTTACAAGCAATCCAACTGATAGAACTCCTGATAGAACAAGATTCATATGCACCCAACTGGGACTTAATCGGACTAACGGTTGAGAAGCTGTGTTTGAAAAAAACGTTTTTTGTCAAAAGGCTCCCCGAATGAGTAAAATGTGACATATTCAAAATAGATGTCCTCTATTCGATCCGTATGCCTCAAATCGGGACTAAATGGGTCCAATGGCTGAGAAATGATGGCCTGAAAACTTCTTGGTGTTAAAGCTCCCCCTTCTGTCAGAAATCTGCCTCTGACCTTTCCCAAAATGAATTCAGTTCTTCCTCACAATAAGGTCTATGTGGGTATAAAATTTTAAGCTGAGGAGTCTATTAAATAATGGACTTTTATTGCTGCCCTCTAGTGGTTCTGACTGGTACCACCTTTAACAAGCCATATTCGAAACAGAACAAAAGATAATAAACCAGCTGACCAAGAAAAAAAAAAAGACAGTTAGTCGATATTTCCTCCACTAAATCATGAATCTTCAGAGACGCTGCTCTCGTCTGTCAGTCGACTCTGAAGTGGGTCGTTGCCGCTGCGTAACGACACCAGCACCAGAGGTCCGACGCAGGAACTCCGACAGACTATTCGGGTTTCATGAATTGCTTGCTTGGGAGCTCGTTAAGAGGAACGTTCCGCCATGAGTGGATCGTATAAATAAAAGGTAATCCTCACGTTTCCCTTCAGCCCACTCTGTCCAGTCAGAACCCGCCGACAAGGCCGATCCCATATGTTGGTGCTTACCTTTGCATTTTGTGAGAAGTGTGGGGGCGGCGGTGGAGGTCATTCACGTTCCACCGGAGGAATATAAAGGGGGAGGCAATAGCTAAGGTGATAGCGCCGCTATTGATGTAACCAATTTCATTCTCAAAATGGCGTTTGCCAAGGCGGACGGGGGAGAGATGGGTTTAATCTCAGAGGTGAGATGAAAACTATATTATGGCGAGAAAAGGGAAGGGAGGGGTTAAGGATGGGAGAATGAGGGGGGTGTTCTTCTTGGGTAGAACACACAAGCTGCTCTCTGCTTGCCGGGGGACGCGTCAACTCGGGGGGCTGCGAGGGACTCGCGTCTGGCCGGGATCCAGCGTGATTCAGACGTAGGAGACACGAGCGACAGGAACATAAATTGACCGATCGCTCGTTTTCCTCTCCCTCACTTTGAACAGCAATAATCGAGGCATCAAGTAGATCGCTCATAAAAACTGCATACGCTGCTGCGGCGCGGTCCACGTCTGTCAGAGCACTTCCCCTCAAACCCCCCAACGTTCAATATGCAGCGTTTGATATCTGCCGAGACAATTTTGTCTTTGCTCTGTCGTTATTCCCGGGCGACAAGGGGGAAACCTAGATTCCACATGAAGCAGAAACCTCGGCTCAAATAAATGTAGATTTTTACCGCGGTTTGTAGCGCCGCTTGTCCTGATTCAGATGACACTGATGCAAATCAAGATTTCATACTGAAGTGGTGACGAGATGAAGACGTGTCTCTTTTCATCGCTTCCATATCCTCATATCTTGACCCTGTTAAACAAACCGGCTGACAATGACGAGACGTCCATCCAGCCATATTCAACTGGAAGCAGGAAAGAACCGGCCGCATCTTTAAATTTCCTGTTAAAATAGCTTCATCCTTTCAATTGTTTCTTCATATTTACTTTACTGTTGTTATTATTTTTTTTTTTTTTAATGGAAAATAAAATAGAAAAAGGAAATCCTTCCCACAAACCAACAACTGGCAGCACGGAGGACTGAGGGCCACGGCGCTCTCCAAGGTCCTGATTCTGCTGCTTGTTTTTCTGGCGCCCTCATTCACCCCCGCCCACAGAGGTGAGCCGACAAAATGAAATGGTCAAAACTTTTTCCATCTTACAGGAAAAGAAATAAGGCTTCATTATATCCCCTTTAAGTCTGGGATGTTATGGAATCGTCATCCGCCGCCGCAGATCCTTCATGCTAACGCAGTAACTCAAAAAACTAATTCATGGAGCATTTTCAAATTTTATACCCCTCTAGACCTTAGTGCGAGGAAGTACTGCATTGATTTTGGGAAGGTCGTTATATATCTCTGACGCTAGGGGGAGCTTTACCCTCAAAGTTTCCCAAACATTTTCAACTATTGGTCCAATTTAGTCCAAATTTAGGTGTATATGAATAAACTCAGGTAATATCTATCTTGTATCCATCGTGTTTTTACTTTAATAGTTTAAAGTACTATACTTTAATATTTTACTCACGAGGGGGAGCTGAAAACACGGTTTTCCCAGCATAACTTTCCCAACGATCTGTATGAATCGACATCCATCTTGTAAATATCACATCTCACTCTGGTAGTTCAGATTTTACCCACTAGGGTGAGCTTTTTTCATGAAAAACACCATTTTCTGTACATAACGTATCATATTTCATGGATCCCTTACGTGACTTTATACCCCATAGACTTTAGCGCGGAGAAGAACTGGATTGATTTTGGGAGAGGCCAGTTGTATATTTCTTGCACTAGGGGGAGCTTTATATCTAAAGGTGTTTGGGCCATAATTTCCCAACCATTGATCCATTTTAGTCCAGATTTGGTGAATAAATCGACTCAAAGAGATCGATCTTGTTTCTTTCCTATTTAACCATATTTTAATGCAATAGTTCAGATCGTACTCACTTCGGGGGAGCTATTTTTAATTTTTTTATACTGAAAATACTGTGGAAATAACATCACATTTATTGGAGGGGTTCAATCAGGGGGATTGCTTGTACAACGGAGGGGATGGGGGACTTTTCGGGGCAATAACGTTGCTGTCGTGGACGACAGCGTAGGTCTGGTTTCGATACACTTGTGCCAAGTAAGGAGTTCTAATGACCGGTCAAACATCATCGGATTTCACACCAGGCAGCTAATGATTATTTATCCTTCTATTTATTTTGTACGTATTAATTTTTTCTGTCAGAAGACGGAACATTTCACATCTGAAATCAAACAAACCAACCTCCAATTATACCTACAGTACATAGACGAACACGTAAAACCTTATGAATCACATAAGGATTAAGAAAAGCAGCGATAATCGTACAAAAACTAAGTTGACGCATTCCACATTTGTTCGAATGGGGTAATAATAAAAACAAATAACAATAAAAAGTGCCCAGCAGAAAAACTGCGTAATATGAATAAAACAAAAGGCTATTTGAGAACTTTTAAGCATAAACGGAATGTGCGTTTTCTTCATGCACACTTACCCGGTGGGTCCATGAAGTCGAAGTGCACCAGGTCGTTGATGCCCAGCTTCTTCAGCTGCAGCACCACGGAACCCAGATTGGACCTCAGGATCTCTGGATACGTGTTGTCCTGTGCCATTTAAGAAGTATGATGGGAACACAAGGAAAATTCAAAATTAATTAGCCGAGGTGCTTATCATCTCCTCGTGGGTCATTCATGTGTCAGCCTCTCAGTCCGAGGCTTTCGAGGGGCCGTTTAATTTGTTGAGAAGATTCATTCCTGCCCCTCGGCATGACAGTTTCATTTGTCACAAGATGTTTGTCTTATTAGAACAGGAAGGGTGGAAGCAAAGTGGTTTGGCATTACAATTCAGCAGAACAGGGAATGAATGAATTCAAGGGGCAAATATCACATAACAGACAGCAAGGATTAAAGGAGATTCTGGTACTGGAAAGAAATGCACCTCAGAATTTCCGAATATGTGCAGAGCGACTTGTTTCTTACCTGCATTTCTGACTTGTAAGCTTTCTCTGTGTAAAGGCGGAAACACTTTCCAGGTTGTGTTCGTCCGGCGCGACCCGCCCTCTGCTGGGCTGAGGCCTTGCTGATAGCCGTGACCAAAAGGGATTCCACGCGGATGCGGGGGTTATAGACCTGACCGGGCAGAAAAAAGGACACTTAACAAGCTGAAACTAACCTGCTGCGGGTTTGTTTTTGGGGGTGGTACGGGCAAAAAGTCGCACACACAGTCCGCCATAGTGCATATATAATCATAGATAATGCCTTTTTTGCGTTGCCATGTGCATGACTCGGCTTCAGGCTGGTGAAATGTCAGAGGAATAAATAACCGCCATCTCCATCTCGGCTGCTGTCAGGTGAGCGCTGCTCTGTTTATCTGGAGATTCTCAGGCAACACACACTGACGATGGCAGCAGATAGAGATTGGTCAGAGAAGTTGTGAGAGTGTGAGTGTGTGTGTGTGAGGGGCAAGGGAGGGAGGGGGGGGCTAACCTTTTGCTTGGAAAATCCAGGATCAATTACAAACACCACGCCATCGATGGTCAGGGAGGTCTCGGCGATGTTTGTTGACACAACAACCTTCGGAAGGAAGTGAGAGCAGACAGGTTAGGGAATGATCCACCTCGCGTGTGTGGAGGGAGAGACGGGACCTCAGACCCTGACACTAGATAATGGATTAAGATAATCCAACCCTGTGCAAGCATTCAAATACAAAGAACGTGAAAGTGTTCACTAAACTGGGCCTGACAGCAGCAATGTCCGAAAAATTGTGTTTTTACCTGAAAAACTTCCCATTAATGAGTAAAATATGAACTATTAGAATAAAATAACAAGATAGGTCTCCTTGAGTCGATTAATATTCACCAAATTTGGGCTAAATCAGACCAGCGGTGAGGAAGTTATATCTGGTTAAACATTGTTTTTGGTAAAACATCTCCCCCTATTGAGTCAAATATGAACTACTGGAGTAAAATACCATATACAATAGCTAAATCCCCTCAAGCTCATTCACATTCACCAAATTTGGGCTAAATTGGACCGGTGGTTAGTAAGTTCTGTCTGAAAAATAGTGTTTTCATAAGAAATATCCACCTAGTGAGTAAAATATCTACCAAAATTGGTCTAAAATTGGAAATTTACCCATGGAAGAGTTTTTTGTGTTACTGCGTTAACATGAAGGCTTTGCATCAGCGGTGCCCATCCCATAACATAACCGACTTTTCAGGGGATATAAATATTCCGACAATCTTCAAGCATTCAAATATATACATTCCGATGAAACACTGGAAAACACAGAGTAGAACTACATTTAAGAATTGTCATTCAGCTAATTGGAAGTGCTTCAGTATAATCAGAGGGAGTGAAGTGACTTCATGCGGTGGAGCCGTTCAGGAATCGAAGTGATCCTGAAGCGCCAGCAGAGACAAACAAGTGCAGATATCGGCTTTGCTTTAAGTTGAAAACAATTCCCTGCCGCTGACTGCAGAAGCTTGTAGAGCTGTCACTTTAGAGCGCGCACGCCGTCTATAGCATCTCGCCGGGGGAGCTGAAGCAACTCTCGCAATCAAGTTCAATGAGCTGGCTTGTTGCTCAGCGTCCCATCTAAACACATTAACTCTGGTCCTCCTCTGTTCTGCCTGTGTGTGTGTGTGTGTGTGTGTGTGTGTGTGTGTGGGAGGGCTCTGGCCGAATGTCAAACACATGCTGTTGGTGTTATTGAGATGTCAGTTCCCTTCTCTTGTGAAGCCCTCCAAGAGAATTTTCCCCTCAAAAATCACAGAAAATAGTTCATTTAAAAGTGTCTCTCAGACGGCCGGCTTTAGCATTCTGGGCGCTCTGCAACCGTTACAACTTCCATGCGAGCAGCTTTTTCCCCTCCAGAGTGAGAGCTGTTGTAGAGGGTACACGTAAATATGGAACGCGGCGCTGTGCGCCCCTGCCAACTTTGCAGACTGTCGTCGATTGTCTCTCGCTGTGTGCTGAGCAATGTTGGCCGCTCAGCACACAGCAGAACCATCGGCGAGGCATGAAGGGGAAACAAACTTTCATTCCAGAATGTGGCAAGTGAAATATTAAAACATGAAAAAAACAGCTATTTGTGAGGTAGTTTGTCTATTTATCTCGAGAAGCTTTATTGCCACATACAATCAGGGCGCCCTGGGAATGAATCGTGGTTCAGCGTTTTCCTAAAGGATAGTTCGGCATGAGGACTGTAGGAGACGGAGATCAGAGACAAAGAGGTTTCAGAATATGATTCAAAGCTAAATTTGGATTTTCTTGCTAAAGATTGAGTTGCGGGGGCGATGGGAAGTAATGACCTAACCAATCAAAGACTTGATTTATACTTGAGGCAAGGGCTTAACAGGAGTTCTGCCATACATACAATGCCATGGCCATCCCAGTCACCTGACCTAAACCCCACAGGAGAATCCACCAGCGTGGACCTCAGAACCTGAAGGAGGTGGAGAGTTTCTGTATGAAGGAATGTTCTCAGATCTTCTCCATGTGTCCTCAGACCTCATCACAGACTACAGACGGAGACTCAGGCTGTGATTGTGGTAAAAGGTGACGGATCAAAATATAAAATGCGGGGTCACAAGTTAAAGTTTGGATTTTTGTGGATAATTTGAATTGTAAAAATGCCATTTCTGGAAATACGCGTAAGCTTAATATCCAAACAGTTTAAAACAGCGTAAATGTATAATATTCGGATTGGTAGATGCAATTAATATAACAACATAAAATAATAAACTGTACTCAAACAAGTAGCAGAAAACCACTGAAAACAAACATCGCTTGGATTCTGAGGATAAAGCCAGCGGGGATTCTGGGAATCTGCACCATCAGATATTTTACAATTACCCCCTGTAGCAAAGGGAGGCTGAGAAATGACAGCTGATTCATTAAAAAAAAAAAGGACGTCACATCAGCCTATGGATCCATCGCTGTCGGTGTAAGTACACAAACAGGGGGATAAAGGAAGTGAGGAGCAGCGGGACAACAAAATTGCAGCTGCACTCATGCGAACCTTGACCGCCGCGAGGATGATTTCTCCTTAAATAACGGCTTAAACAGACCGGACAGCCGATCCCTTTCGATTCATGGCCACACACATGACTCTGTAACCCGATCAGCGGACGCTCTGCTGCTAACTGCCAAGCTAATGTCATAGTTTGGATACAAGTGGGTGTTAGGGAAACTGCCTTTCTCACACAGTCAACATTGAGCGGGACAGGAAGGAGCTGCAGGGCTGACCTAAGTAGTCATTTTGGTGGTAGCCATCTGCTTTGCTGTGTCGTCTTTGCGATAAAACGTCGGGCATAAAACCCAACAACTATGCGTAGTCTCTGCTGATGTCTTTGTGCCGTCAGCTGTCTTCAAGCTGTGCATCCTTGAATTCTTTAAAATCCCACTTTTTTAGCCAGGATGTCTCTCGAAGCCTGAGAATCGTTCACTTTTTGTAGGTTTGTAGATTCTCTCGAGGATTGAAGACACAGCGGGCAGAAACAGATCGGGCGACATTTCCTGGTAAGAGGGTTGTTATTCAACATCAGCAGTCCACAATGAGTTTCTTGATAGATGACTGAATATAATAGGTGTCATATAAACTACAGGTGCACCGATCGATCGGCCGGCAAATCAGAAAACACGAAGCTCGCGATTTGTAACAACAGTAAAGACACAATGAGCAACGGAGGAACAACCGCGAAAACGTTCGGCACATCAAACGTAATCACAAGCTTCAAATTCAATCACCCCGAGGAACACAACAAGTTTGAAGAAGCTAACATCAGCAGAACGGCTAAAGCTAACGGGAGCATAGAGCCAACGTCAGAATAAAAATTTGCTCCAGCCACTCAGTTTGCTCTTTTTCAAAATGACCACAGATCTGGAATTTTACGCAGTCCAGGCGTTGTTAGACGAATGCTAACTAGCACGAACGCTAAAAGAGACTTTTACAGAGATTCGGCCATCGGCCGTAGGAAAACATTTTTCAACAGAGAACAAAAAAATTTTAAATGGGAAAATGACAACATTACTCTGGGATCCATTTGGTTTGACCGATGACGTCACGTGACATCACAGATCACCTCAGTGAGGTGGCTGCAAAATTGTGCAGGTCATTCTCGTGAAGTAACAACGCTTTCTGGATTTGTTATTCCTTTTCCAGCAGGACCTGCTGCCCTGCTGGCATTCGATCAGAAGATTCTGTTGGATCGGACACAGAATCTGCTGCGCCGTCGAGACTCCGAAACCCTTTACAACCGCATCCCCGTGTGACCCCGACCAGCCTGAAAACCACATACAGGAGAAGACTGTGGGCTAAAAAAGAGATTTGGGACGCAGACTTTTTGTGTTTTTTACAAATTCAGCTTTACATTCCAGAGTTATGAGCTTCATATCCGGCAGACCCATCTCATTAACTCAGAGTGAGTATTTCATCCTTTTCAAGTGAATTTTATATTCTGGGCCGTATGCATGTGTGTGGTGCCTTCAAACGCGGGAAAAAAAGTAAGAACGCGTTTTCCGATGTTCCTGAACTTAAATCAAACTCCAAATAAAGATTCCAAGTACTTCAAGGTGTTTCCTGCAGTGAAATAGTTGGTTTTTCTCCCCGTTCACATCACAGAAAAGAGGACGACAACAAAGGCAACATGATTATCATCGTTTTACCGCTGCACCTGTCGGGAACAACCAAAGGAAAGAAGAACTTTGGAGATCACTCTTCGATGTGAGCGGGTGTGTTGATGCAGGACTATAAACAGCCCAACTCCTTCTATCTCGCAGCAAACATCACAAAAACAGACCGCCTGTTTGTCTCGCGTTTGCACTATTATGTAGCACAGATACAAAACGTCCTGGATTATGAAATACAGAGAAAACTATGGATCGGAGTCGCCAGGGAACAAACAAAACGATATTATGATATGATACTGAAGTCACGTTACCAAATAATGATATTAAACACTTTGCGATATATTTTGTGTATTGCAATAAAACATATTGCAACTAATTACCTTTTTATCAACTGCAAACTAGTCGTATACTGTCGTCACGGACAGCAAGAGAATATTCCCCGAAAAAACCCCACACCCCTGCATTTTACAAGCAATTCCTCTGATTGAACTCCTCAGATTAAATTTTGAGGTTATATTTTTTTGTATCAAAAAAAAAAAAAACCTTGTGAAAATATGAGCTATTAATGATATATATAGTAAATCTGACAAACAGCTACAAGGTTACGGTCAAAAACAGTGTTTTGAGAGACTGGAGATATAAGCCTTGAAGAGGATGTGTCTGCAAACTGACCCCACACACTGTGAAGGAGATGGTTGGACTGGCTAAAGACTCTCCAAGAATCACAGCTAGAGAGGTCAGAGGTCAGCTGAATCCTGGGGTCAGAAAGTCTCTCTAACCACCATCAGATGGCGCCAACACCAACACCGGCTGTTTGGGAGGTTAGCAAGAAAAAAGCCTCTGCCTTCATGAACAAGGTCATAGGTCACAAAAGTAGAGCTTTCCAGCAACAAACTTATGAGATGTTGTGTAGCGAGGAAGAAAGTCTGTGAAAAGCCCTTCATACCCACTGTGAAGTTTGGTGGTGGATCTCTGATGGCGTGGGCTGTTTTCGTTCCAAATGTTCGGACATCAACCACTTAAGGGGTTGTTAAAGTTCCACTGTGGAGTAGGACCATTTGTGGCCAAAGGCTTGGAGGAATCAGGTCTTTAAGAGATAAATTAGCCACACAGAGACTCCGAATCGCTCCTATCAGAAAGCATCTTATGACAGACGCTGTGTGCCAGCAACCAACATCACAGCGAGGAATTAAAAGCATGGAATGTTTCCAAGTCAGGTCTGAAAAAAAAAATGGAGCAGGTGTGTTCTGGGACACAGTCAGTGCTCCAGCAGATGCCACACATGACACACTCTCACATTTCGCCGTCATACGGATAGCCTCATCGACTCGACTGCATTGATTCTGAAGGATTATCCATGCTAGGGCCATTACGCCGAGCAGAGGCTGGCTCCGTCCAGTCTGCTGCAGCGCTGGATAATCCTGGCTTCTTCATCAGTAATATCATTAGAGCGCCATCTCTGCATGTTATTTCTGGGTTATTACCTGCAGGAGACCAAGTACTGCAGCTAACACGGGCCATCTTTCACATTTCCTGCTGGGGCAGCGCAGTCTTGTTGACAAATAAAGCCTCCCCTCTGCCCGCGGGAAGGGGGAAGACTCGCTGGAAGGAGCGGTCGTCGGTTCGAATTGGTCGGCGTGATCGCGGCTAGTTCCAAGAGCGACAATGCTATATCACGTCACATTTGAGAGGCAACGTTCCAGACGCTTGAAAAAGCTTGTCGCGGTAACAATCGTTTGTTTGTAATAAGTCACCAGCGCCGGTGGTTCTGTTAAAAAAAAAGAGAAAAGAAAAAAAAAGGGAGCTCAGGGTTTTCCTGGAGAAACGGAGCGATGACAAGCGAGTGCTTTATGTTAATGGAGGGGTGTCTTAATGCAGTCATTAGTATGCAGGGCGGCCGTGGCGAAACCTTGATTCTTTTTCACTTCTTCCTCTCGGGCTTGACTTGGACGACGTCTCTTGCATTTTTCACTTGACGGGTCGCTCATGTCAGTCGAGGAGAAGCCGCACGGTTCACTTGGAGCGTGGCGACTTCAGGTGTCAACTTCCACAAGTCGACGAGAACCTGACAAATTGATCATGAGGGTTAAAAAAAAAAAAAAAAAGAAGAAGAGGAGGACAGCTCAGACGTCACACACCCACACACACACAGCAGTGAGATGGATATGGTGAAACTCGAGAAGAACGGCGGCGGCGGCGTTGTAACGTTTGATCCAGTTCGTGCTTTAACTCCAAACCTGGTGCATAAATTTGTTTCCATCTCAGACTCGCCTTCAATTAGTCGACCCGTTTCGATGAGTCATCTATCAACATCCTTCTCTATCAGATCCTCGGGGGGGAATATTTATCCGTTCTCTCGCGGCACTGATATTCTGTCAGATCCCTGGCCAACAGCGAGGCACCGCAGGTGGTGCTGCTGCTCCGGTGGAGAGCCCGTCTGAGCAGAACAAAGCAGGGGAACCGTCTCGTGTCTGTATCAATAAGGGGCCGATCCCACTCCTCTCAGATGAAGTGATTGAGGAAGGAGACAACTTGTCTCGTCTTTGATCAGCTTGTACACCTTTCATGGAGCAGCGGAGGTCCGGGGCCTCCTCTCTCGGCGGCAGACACAGCGATGGGATAAAAAGCAGGAAATAAAATAGAATTTGAGTGGGATTGCTGCTGCGCTCTCCCTCTGGGTTCGGAGGGTGTGAGTAATACCCCGGTTATAATTTGGAGCAGAGAATCGCATGCTGACAAAAGCAACATATGTTGTGTGAGTCAGTTCTGCGCTTAAGCTGAGAGAGAGAGAGAGAGAGGGGGGGGGGGGAAGTTTCAGTCCCTACCTTCCAGCTCTCTATACCCACCTTATTCCCCATCTGGCTTTTCTACAGCAAACCCTCTCTCTTTCTCTCTCTCCACTTCAACCTCCCTCCCTCAGAGTGTTTTTTTAATAGCAACAACGCAGTTATACCTTCCTTCCGATGGCGCCATTTGGTTTATTGGGTGGGGGTGGCTCAAAGATCCTCTGCTGCTGCTGCGGAGGCAACGTGGAGTACAGTGGGATGATTTTGATATCACCCACTTCAGGCCCCAGGTCATCAACCTCCCTCTTGATCCTCTTGCAGGCTTCATCGATCTCCTACGAGGGGAAAAAGAGGAAAATGCTTAATTAAATCAACTTGAATATGCAGAAAAGTTAAAAATAAATAAATAAATTGCACAGGTTCAGTGAGCAAGACATACATTTTTTTTAAAAAAAGACTCTGGATGATGGGCGAAGGCGAGAGGAGGAGGCCGAAGGGAAACGGTGGTTCCCCTCCCTACAGTACATTTGTTCTAACTATCGCTCCATCTGATGGAGGAAATTAAACCTGGGCTGCAGTATGCTTTGCCAAGCTCCCTGTGGCTCTGTTGTCAAATGCAGCAATCATGGAAAACATGGCCGTGCGCGCTCGCAGAGGCACGCTGCGCCAGACAGACTTCAAACCGGGTTCATTATTCCGCTGTGTAGTATTGTAGGGGAGAACGTGAGATGAGACCGCGGCACTGATGCATAACCGCCGGCAAATCATGGCAGATCAGTTTTAGTGGAGCTGAATGTTCTGGAGCCGGTGGGCTGGCAGAGGAGGGGGGGGGGGGATGATGGCGAGCGCCCATTCTCCACAGACTACACCATTAAATTTCCTAAACACATATTCAAATCCCTCTTTCATCCACTCATCAACACAGAATGACTGGGTTGGCTGTTTTTACCTCCCCCCACACCCACACCCACACACACCTGTCTGATTTAGAATGACAAGTTTAGAGTTTTATCTTAAGTGGCTTTAAACAACGTCCATGGCAACAGCATCACTTATAACACTGCTCTTTGTTTTGCCCCAACAATCATTCCATCCTCAAGGAGCATCAGTCGCCATGCGTCACATTACAGCCTGTACTCTTGCACCACCTGCAGGCCGTCAGGAGGAACGACGCAGAGGGAGGAGTCATTTTCTCATTGATGATGACCAGGAAGTCTTATTCCTCCAAAATATATGACTGGGAATTAAAATCAGAGCTTTTCATGAATTCTAAGCAGGCGCCAAAAACATCCATAAAACTTCAGGAACATTTATCCCTTCCTGAAGGCATATTTTATTTAATTCAGCTTAACCATGACTGAAAATCACATCATTTGTATTAAGTGTGTCATGCTTGCAACAATGACACAAGAAAGCTCCGTGTGAGGTTCTGTGTTCTTCTTCTGGACTGAAAGGTTTTGGTTTGAGGATTTGAAGCCTTTCAGTCTTTATTATTGTAATTGTACAAACAAAGGTACAATTAAATTAGAAGTACCAGTTCTCATAAGTGACGGATCAAAGCAGGAAAATAGATCAGACAAGACCACCAATGATTAAATATAATAAAGCAATGATTTTTTTTTCTCTTTGAAATAGAAAAACTTTTTTCTTTTTTCTCTTTTTAAAAGATAGAAAAAGTGACAAAAAAAATGGTTTAAATAATGAAAAATGTAATTTTAAAAATCAGCTAAACAATATCTAAAACAAATTGAAAAATAATTAAAAAAGGAAAAATAATTTAAAAAAACAGCAAAACATTTATTGAAAAAAACTATTAAAAAATTTAAAAACATGAAAAGAAAAATCAAAATTAAAAATCGAATTAAAATTAGAAAATGTGATTATAAAATAGCTAAACATATATTTTTATTTTTTTTAAAAGACAAAAACATGACTGAAAAAAAAGTATAAAAAAAACCTTGTGTTCTTCGGCCTGCTTGTTCCCTTATTCATCTCATTAAGTCGGACCCTGCCGATGGCCATGTGCCTCTTAATCAACAGACTGACAAGTGGAAAACGGTAAATCTGAATGGATTGGTAAAATTAGCCGGGATATTAATAGCCTATCAAGCCTCTGGATGCAGCAGCTGCCATGGAGGAAAAAAATAGACTTCTTTGCCAAAGTGCTAGAAGCAAGCTGGCTCCCTCTCCCTCAGGGATATCCAAACAGAGTGTGCGCGCGCACTTGTGTGTGTGTGTGTGTCCCCTACATGCGCGTGCGCACATGTGTTGGATGGTGGACAGGTGTTGGATACCTGTCCACCAGCTCTCCCTGCAACCCCAGAAGGAACAATCTACAGCCAAGCTAATAACCGACACATTTGGGCACTCCTCTAGCCCAGCAAACAACCTCCTGCCAATCCCCGTGTTTTGATGTTGGCTGCTGAGGGGGGAGCTTAAATATTAGGATTTATCTTAGCTCAACAGCTGCGATAAGTTTCCACTTTCTTGTTTGGAGTTGGTGCTTCAGACCTGCTAGTTTATGGATGTGGGATATCTCACAGAAGGAGAAGAAGAAGAAAAAAAGAAGAGGAGAGGGGAAGGGAGGGTCATGTGCATTTTGACTTTTGTCTGAAACGAAGCATTCAGATAAAACGAGGACGGGGCTTTGCCGTGGATGTGCCTCCTAATCATTAGTCGACATCAAAGTTGCGGAGAGAGTGAAGCGGCGGAGAAGAGCTGGAGGGATGCGCTGCAGCACTCTTTGAACACCCATCGCTGCCAGACTGACTACACATTAACTCCTTTAACCCAATTAGGAGGGGGTGATAATGAACTCAACATGGGAGTGCTCTCAGTGATGCCTGAGCCTGACACGCTGCAGCGGTACGGGGAGAGGAAGATAAATCAACAAATTACATCCAACTGCCAAAAAAAACGTTTAGCACATTCCTTGCTCATAGACGCATTTTGTACAAATTTTATGCTGATGATTTATTTGGGGGGGGAAAGGGGGGTGATCTGAGCAGCTCGGATACCTTAAAATGTAAAACAATCAGCAGGCCTCGGAGAGGAGCGCCTAGAACGCCGTGACCCTCCGGTGACTTTACGCCTTTTGTAAGAAGCTGCCTATTGATCTCGGTTTGGGGGATGCATACTGATGGAGAAGGAGGGCAGCAGCCCACCCGCTGCTGAGTGACACATAATCACGGCCCGTCAGGAGCTGCGATAGGGGGAAATCACAAAACCCACAACCTTTTTCGGGATATCTTCAGTAGATAAAAAAATCGGTGCTGTGTAAACTAAAAAAAAGATGGTTTCCACATGATTTGGGCGTCCTGCGAGCGAAAACACACAGAGCAGGCGTCGCTTCTTCTCCCCTGCGATTTTTAAGGCGCTGAAACATTTGTTGGTGCTTCTGGTTGTGCGCGCCCGCCCTGCTGTGACTCAAGATTCATCATGTTGAGTTTGAGCCCTGCCCTCCATTACACATCAGTGGACAACATTTGCAGGGGAGGGAGGGGGTAAAAAAATAATAAATGACTTAATTTCCGAGATTTGTGGAGAGAGCGGGATGTGGGTCACTTCTAGGTTGTTTTTTTTCCCCCTCCCTTTGCTGTGGAAAATCCTGGTGGTTCCCAACCAGGCAGTCTCACACGCATTCATATCTATCAATATGAGGATTAATAGTTTCCTGTGTGTGTGTGTGTGTGTGTGTGTGTGTGTGTGTGTGTGTGTGTGTGTGTCTGTCTTATCCGGGGCTCTAAATAAACGTAATGGACAGATTTCATCTGACATTACAACGTATTGATGAATGAAGGAGAAAAAGATCCAGCCACATACGGATCTGATCAAAGTGCCACCCCAGATAATACAATAGAGAATAATGTGTGCGACTGGGCCTACACTGGCGCCCATGACAGCAGGAGTATACCTCCGAAAAAGACCCCAATCCTGAACAGTTGTAGCGGAAATAATAAACGCACAAGACAGATTTCCCCAAGTTGGTTCCTCTGCACCTAATTTGGACTAAATCGGACCAACGGTTGAGAAATTCTGGCCCGATACTATGGTTTGGAGACAAATGCCCCTCTTGTGGCCGAAATATGCAACGGACCTTTCCTCAAAGCAATCCAGTTCTTCCTCACACTTACATCTATGGGGGTATAAAATTTGAAAATGATCCATGAAATCATTTTTGGGTTATCGCGTCAACATGAAGGATCTGCGGCGGATGTGATGACGATTCCATAATATCCCGTTTTCGGGGAAATAATAATTATCATTATTATTATTAAGAGTTGTACCTCTTGTCCGGTGAGGAAGAGGAGAACGTCCCCTTCTCCTTCTTCGCACATGTGGAGCTGCATCACGGTGCGGATGGCCGCCTCCAGGTAGTCTCGCTCTGGTTCTGGAGTGTAGAAAATCTCCACGCGATGTGTGCGTCCGGGGATGGTCAGCAGGGGGCAGCTGTCAAAGTACACCTGGAACTTACCGGCGTCGAGTGTCGCGCTCATGACGATGACCTGGAGGGAGAGGGGTTGGGACAGAAGAGTCAAAAGATGGAAGATAAAACTTAAACGTAAAGACAGAAGAGTGCAGATGACTGTATGAAGGAAAGAAAAACAAATATATAGTTAAACTCTCAAATGGCTTGAATGGCTATGATAATTGGGGAGGAGGACGGGTAGTAATTATTAACTCAATATAGAATAAGTGATGAATGGAAAGGCAGCATTGAGGTGTGCAGTAGAAGTGACGGATAGGTGCAAGGTGGAGGTGGGACTGCATCAAGGATCGGCTCTAAGCCCCTTCGTGTTTTTTTATTCTAAGGTGATGGACAGGCTGACAGATGAGGTCAGACAGGAGTCTCCATGGACTTTGATGTTGGTGGAGGACATTGTGACCTGTAGTGGGAGAAGGGAGCAGGTGGAGTAAAGCCAGGAGGAGGTGGAGGTATGCGCTGGAGTGAAGAGGAACGAAGGTCAGGGGCAGCAAGACAGAATACATGTATGAATGAAAGGGAGGCAGGAGGAACAGTGAAGACGGGGGAGTAGAGGTGGAGAAGGTGCAGAAGTTTAAGCGTTCAGAGCAACAGAGAGTGTGGAAACGGGTGAAGAAGCGAGTGCAGGCAGGTTGGAGTGGGTGGAGAAGAGTGTCAATAGTTATCTGTGACAGCAGTGCAGCAGCAGGAGTGAAGGGAAAGGTTTCCAAAATGGTGGTGAGAGCAGCTCTGGTTTAGAGACGGGTTAGAGTCTCCAATTCATCTTTTTCACAAGAAAAAGCCAAAGCGGCTACACGATCCTTTGGTGCAGAATTTGTTATGAGATTTCTGGCACAAACCCCAGATGGTGTCCCCAGCGTTGGACCTGGTACTGCCCTCAAAGTCACTGACCTGCACGGTCAGCTATGACAATCCTGAATCCTGGTGTTGGGAACACAATGCTTTCTCTCTCTCTCAAGGGCCATTAGATGGAGCGCATTAGGATTCTGATGGGGAAAACGCTTCTCCCATTTTCTGGGCCCGCGCCGCTGCCTTCCGCCTTCCGCTCGGCGAAACATCATAATTGCTCTTAATCAAGGCAAATTAAACTTTCAAATCTGGAAGTGTGTGTGTGTGTGTGTGTGTGTGTGTGTGGGGGGGGGGGGGGGGGGAAAAAAGGGGGGGGGGGGGGGGGGGGGGGGTCCCCCCCCAAAACCCGGGGCCGGGGTCTTTTA
>VRLP01001222.1:0-50000 GCA_009660295.1 Lophius piscatorius
TACAGAGACTTGTCAGAGGATGAGTGGGAGGTCTGGTCAGAGAGCCACCACTACGCTGAAAAGGCCACCAGCTGCAGAGACGACCGACTGGCAGCAGTTTATGGGGAGATAGAACAAGACATGATGGTGTGACTTGTTTTTACAGTGGGCGTCCTTTTGTCTGGCATATTTCTCATATTCATTTAACTTGAGCGGCTCATTAAGCAATTTATATATCCAACAATTTGGTTTCCTCTACAAACACAATAAAAGAAAATCAGTGTAAAAAAGAAAGCCAGTTTTACTTGATGTATCTTTGTTGAGGGGAAATCCCTTTATTTTTAATAATCATTGAAGTGAGTGGGCCTGAGGAGGAGTCCTTTCAAATCATACCATTAACATTTTTTTTCATGCCTTCATTGAATCCATGTAGGTAGAATGACCTGGAATATTCCTGTAATTTTTTGTTGTCTAGCTCCTGGGTGCAACAGCTATAGAGGACAAGCTGCAGGAAGGCGTCCCAGAGACCATTACTGTTCTCTCTCTGGCTAACATTAAAATCTGGGTCCTTACTGGAGACAAGCAAGGTGAGATGCATCGAATTTTCATTCTGTTGTTTAAAAACACCATCATTTTTCCAAAAGAAAACTAATAAAGGAAAATATTATTATCAAACAGAGATTGTTACAGACCAGTATGGCAGCTGTTCTGTGTCCTAATTTGCATATCATCTGCAACCTTAATCTATGTTCAATTTTGTCTGGCACTATTATTTAAACTGTAAATAACTCCACTGCAAACACACATTCCAATTTATAATGCTAATGTGAAAGGAATAATATGGAGTAATAAGGTACGTTTTTTGTTTTCACATGTTTCCTAGAGTGAACCTCCAAATTTGAGACGCGAAAAATATCAATATTATGCTATTGAACAAGGAATATATGTTTACCAGATAAATTATTGATCATACCAACCAAAATCCAGTTACCAATAAAAATAATACAGGTAGATGGGGAAAAAGTAAAATGAGTAAAATCACTGTTTTAAGTGATTTTAAAATTAAAATTCTTGAGGTTCTACTCAAGAATTTTGTTGATACTATTTTGTTTGCACAATTCTTGTCAGGAATGATAAGAAAGCCATGATTGTCCATATTTCGCTGGCTTTATGAGTGTACCTACAGAAAAATAGTTCAACTCAAGTCGATTACTTTGTAAGGGAAGGTACCACTATTGTCACCTGTAGAAAATAGAGTTGCTCATCAGCTCAACTCGTGATCTGTTGAAGCTCTCCGCCTGCTGCCTGTTTTCTATTAAATACAATACACTCGTCTGAAACGTCTAACTACTGTTCTGTGACTCTCTCCCTTTCTCTCACAGAGACGGCTGTTAATATAGGTTATTCCTGCAAAATGCTAACTGATAATATGACGGAGGTGTTCATCATCAGTGGACACACTGTGCAGAGTGTTCGGCAGGAGCTCAGGTAAGTCTCTCTTTCTGGAGAGCTTCCTCTTCAGCTTTGTGCTCTAGGCTTCTATTCACTCTGAGAGGCACACTGACCAAAAATCACTAAATCACTTTATGCCAACTTCCAATAAGAGTTATTGACTGGTATCCAGTTTGTGACCCAGACTTTTACAGTCAACACAATGAAACCACCAAGCTATGTGTGAATCCCTAAATGCACAGCTCTAAGAAATGTTCTACATTCCTCCAGAAATGTCAGTTAAATCAATGATCCATCCATCTCATTCAAGAAGTGAAATATATATTCTTCATCTCAGACAGCTGCACAATCCTGTCGTGTTTGGATTTTTGATTACAAAACCGAAATTACATTGAACATAAATACACTAATATTTTTTTCTCTTCATAAAATAGAAGATTTTAGTCCAGAACCTCCCTTATGGGTGTTTGTCACTGTCTGCCTGGGTTGATGGCAGAATATTTTATTATACTTGTCTTGAGTTTATCTATGGGAAAAGCGTTTTAAAAACAAAGAGTATTAAACGACACTAAGCTATACATAAAGTGTAGCTCCAAATAGTGGATGAAAAGTAAGAAATTAACTTCTCGTGTGCAGCTGGAAACACAGGAGGCAGAAATTCAAATTCAAAAATTTGTCCAAGGGGAAATTACTGTCCACAATATTACTAATCAGAGCACATGTAACTTTGTGTGGTATGTGCACACAATGACAGAAATTAAACGGAAAAATCCTGACATCAAATGTCAGACAGTTGCAAAGACCCAGGCCTGTTCAACTCGGCCTGCTGTTTAAGGCGGTAAAGCAGACAGGCTAAGGCTTTTTCCGGCGAGCTCCTCAGTACTCCGGAAATAAAGAGGATGTGGTGATTGAGTAGTTGTGTAATGTCCAGAGCCACTGAGGATGCTATGCCTTTATTGTTAAGGTCTGTTAGTTAGGGTGTGGGGAGACAAAAGTATGTGCTGAACGATGCTCTTGTACGACAGTAGAAGGAGATCGGGGGGCAATGCATAGTCCGCTGAGCTTTGGTATAACTGACTTGTATTTTGTGACTCAAATGTTTTACACCTTTGTAATAGAAATACAGAGAGAAAGATTCAAACATTTAGAAGAACACAGGATCAAGTAAGCCTATATGTTACTGCATTTTGTGTTGTTTGCTTTGCTGTTTTTTTTATTGTTTTGTTTTTTTCTAATTTAAAGTTACCACTAGTGTACTACAAGATGCTTCGTCCATCAAAAGGGCATACAAGATTTCTTTTGTAGCTTTTCGATAGACATGCCCCAGTACCGATCCACCAGTGCTTTACTATTAAAAAGAAATATAGCGGCAACATGCCATCCGTATTTTCTAGATGATTTAATGCCGGCACAAATTCACATGAGGAACACTTCACTGATCCAGCCATTGGGCGAAGGTAGGTCAGGGGCTGAAACATCGGCAGATCAGGCTCTAAATATAACACACCACAGTCACCTGAGTGACTCAACTATTGTTTTACCTGATATTTTTAGCCGTTGTTTTATTTGTTCTTTAAGCTGGGAATGCTTCTCTGTGATTCCTTGCTCATCCCTCTCTCTCACTTTGAGATTTGATTCTCTCTTCGTGGCACTGGTAAACCCATGTTAATGTATGTCTTTCTCTCCCAGGAGGGCAAGGGAAAGGATGATTGAACTGTCACAAACCAGAGATGGAGGAAAGGAGGCGGGCATGATGGGAGGACGAGAGGGTAGCAGGTCCAGAGAGGAACATGGAAGAGATGGTATGGGAGGAGGAGAGAAACAGCTGGAATGCCCTCCTCAACCTCCTCCTACTACACATTCCCCCAGCAACCTCATGGACAACATCTGTGGAGAGTTTGCTCTAGTCATCAACGGACACAGTCTGGTGCGAATAACACAACCCACAAAACCAACTGGGGTCAACTAACATGAAATAATCGGTTTTGCCTGAAGTGTCTTATTTGCACGAACAAAACTTACCCTAGCTTCTTTTTAAAGTAAGTGTCTTTCACAGACGAAACGTGATCACCGTACTAATATCTTTATTTTTGTTTATCATCCCCGTTCCTCAATAGGCCCATGCACTGGAGGCAGATATGGAGATGGAGTTTGTGTTGACAGCATGTGTTTGTAAAGCCGTGATCTGCTGCAGAGTCACCCCACTGCAGAAAGCCCAAGTGGTGGAGATCATCAAGAAACACAAGAAGGCTGTAACTCTGGCTATAGGAGATGGAGCTAATGATGTCAGCATGATCAAAAGTGAGTGTCGCAGGCTGGGTGGACTGGAGGGAATTTAAATGGACTCTTGATGAGATAGAGAGGACTGATAAAAGGAGATGTGGAGTTAAGATGGGTGCCTGCCAGTGTTTACTGTGAGGCAATGGAAATTCTCAATATTAGAGGTGGTTTTTCTTTATTTCTATTTGTTTTTTATTTAACCTTTATTTATCCAGGTTATCTCATTGAGACCCAGGGTCTCATTTTCAAGGGAGATCTGTTTATGGTCTTGGTGGTGAGAGAGATGCTGTTGTTTTATGTTAAATTAAATTTGAATATTCAACACAGTTTCGTATGACTTTGGAATATAAATTGAGGAAATCAGGAGGGGATCCAATACTTTTTACATCAGTGTCCAATACTTTGTATTACTTGACATTCCTTATGAATGATTATTTTCTTTCTCAAGAGAGTTAGATGAGCTCTCTCCAGTAAGTATGACTTGACGTTAATGTCGTACATTAACATTGAAGCATCTTATCCACGTGTAAAAGTGAACCTACTGTTTCTGGATGAAGTGCTGAAAGATGTACCAAAGAGGTATAAGGAGCTCTGGAATAAGAGTTGGCTTTTCCATCTCTCTCCACCCATCCAGGCGCTCATATTGGTGTTGGTATCTCAGGTCAGGAGGGCATACAGGCTGTGCTGGCCAGTGACTACTCCTTCTCCCAGTTCCGCTTCCTCCAGCGCCTCCTTCTGGTACACGGACGCTGGTCATACCTTCGGATGTGCCGTTTCCTCTGCTACTTCTTCTACAAGAACTTTGCTTTCACCATGGTGCACTTCTGGTTTGGTTTCTTCTGTGGCTTCTCTGCACAGGTAGTCAAATCAGTTTAATTTTATTTGCATAGCACCCAATCACGATAAAAAGATTTCAAGGTATTTCGAGAAATGAGAGGACCTTAATGGCACTCTTTATCAGATTCGGGGCATGAGGACATCTCCAATCAGCAGCATCGATGAGGAATTGCGGACTGTATCTGATTTTCATTACTCCTGTGTGTCCACATCCTTTCTTCTTGCAGACAGTGTATGATCAATACTTCATCACACTCTACAATATCGTCTACACGTCCCTTCCTGTGTTGGCCATGGGGATATTTGGCCAGGTCTGTTCAAGTCATTTATAACAGGGTATACAGCCCTAATATCATTTGTAAGCACTTTATCCTTTAATGTAACATAAACAACACGTAAATTCTCATATTGTTATAATCTTCAATTGCAGAAATAGCAGTTGATTAAAGAAAGATGATGCCACATATCACCCTACTGTTTAAGTAGGGAAAGTGTGTGGAGAAGGATTTTCATTCAATTTAAATTAATTTATACATTCATCGTTTCCTTGGGATTAAGATTTTGTGCATTCACAAATGTTTCCATTTGGCAAGAGTATGTTTTGGTTGACAGATGAGGTCAGGCAGGAATCCTTGTGAACTAGGTTTTTCACAGATGACATTGGAGAGAAAAAGAATGAAGGTCGCGACACAGAATACATCTGTGCGAATGAAAGGGAGGCAGGTGGAAAGGTGAGGATGCAAGGAGTGAAGGTGAAGAAAGTCCAGTGAGTATGGTGGGTCAACTGTTCAGGGCAACGGGAAGTGTGGAAAGGAGATGAATAAGCAAGTACAGGTAGGATGTAGTGGTTGGATATCTGTGACAGAATAGTTCAGGCGTTATCTGTGACAGAAGAGTAACGGCAATAGTGAAGGGAAAGGTTCACAAGATGTTAGTGAGATCAGATCTGCTGTTTGGTTTAGAGACGACGGCACTGACCAAAAGACAGGAGGCAGAGTTGAAGATGTTAAAATTTTCCCCATGAGTGGTGAAGGTGGACGGGATTAGGAACAAGGGCTTCAGAGGGACAGCCCAGTTAAGATGTCTTGGAGACAAAGTAAGAGACACCAGATTGAGATGGTTGGGACAGGTGAAAAGGAGGGATAGTGGATCTATTGGTAGAAGGATGCTGGAGATGGAGCTGCCAGGCAGGACAAAAAGGTGTAAGACCAAAGAGGAAGTGTCTGGATGTGGTGAGAGAGGACCTGCAGTTGCTTGTTGTGAAAAAGGAAGATGAAGAAGACAATGCAAGATGGAAACAGATGATCCGCTGTGGCGACCCCCAAAGCAAACAGCTGAAAGAAGACGTTTTGCGTGTGTTGTGTTTAGATAAATGACTTGGAAGATCTGAACCGATTTCTAGATATTCCTCATGATGTTTTTGACTAATTTGATCAACTCACTTAATGACACTGACACAGGTATTGTTGGCTTCTGCTTTAGGCTGCATCCTTGAAAACAAGCGTCTCCTCCACACACCTGCTTTTATTATAGGATGTTTGTGACCAGAGGAGTATGGAGTACCCTAAACTGTACGAGCCAGGTCAGCTCAACCTACTCTTCAATAAGCGAGAGTTCTTCATCTGCATCGCCCAGGGCATCTACACGTCAGTGGTGTTGTTTTTTGTCCCTTATGCCACCTTGGCCAATGCCACTCAAAGCACTGGAGTCCCCCTTGCTGACTACCAGACCTTCGCCGTCACAACAGCTACAACCCTGGTACTTGTGGTCAGCGTACAGGTGAGTGAGTCACAGTGGTAAAATATGTAACTACTATCTGTTTGATCATTAAGAACTAAAGGTGCATCTCTGTTGTTTGTTTTTTTTCATGTGGTTCTGTCTGTGATTATGAAGATTGCTCTTGACACAGGCTTCTGGACTGTAATCAACCTTGTGTTTGTGTGGGGCTCTCTGGCCTCTTACTTCCCCATCATGTTTGCTCTGCATGGTCAAACCCTCTTCAGGATCTTCCCCAACCACTTCCACTTTGTAGGTCGGTTCACCATCTTCCTTTTTTGTCACTCTCTCTCTGACACACACTCAAACAAACAAACACACATACCCACACTCTAATGAATAATTTATGTTCCAAAATCAATGTGGGTTACGAATAAGGATGTAATGATTAATGTTTTCTTCGATTAACCGCGATTACTTAAGTCATGGTCATATAACAGTAAGAGTTTTATAAACTACTGTATTTTGGGAGACATGTTTAGTTGTTAGGCGCGAGAAGAGCACTCTTCTCCCACGTGTGTCTCCAGCACGTCTAATATGACCCAAAATATTCAGGATAATCATCCACAACTTTTTGCCCAAGTCAAGGTAAAAACATTAAACTTGCTCGTTCCCACTGGTTACTTTCCTGACAAATTTGACACACGCGTGCAGGCAAGTTGAGCGCATGCGCCATACCGGATCCGTTATATTAGCATGGAAATTCAATGTTGAACGCAGAGGAGATCATCAGGTCTCAGGGCACACACTTGTCAGCCAGTTTATTACAACCACTGACAACTGAAGTGAATAACATTGATTATGTGTCCATCATGGCGCCTCTCACTGTGCGGATATATCAGCAAAAGTTTAATAATAACATTTAGTCCCAGGGATGATGTGTTGGAAACAGGAAAATCTGAACCAGTAAAAGGGGTATTGGCGTCCAAATCTCATGAGGTGTGTGAAAAACAATACTATCCTGTGTTGTCTGATCCCACACACGAGCGTCTTTAGCACAAACTGCTGAAAATATCCATGCTGGTCCTGATAGAAAGGCGTACGAACACAGAGTGACATCCCAGAGCTGTTTTGGTGCCTTCTAAAAATAAGGCAGGTGGTTTTAATCTTATGGCAGATTGGTGTGGACGTAATGTACATATTGGTGCCTACCTAAACACAAGCATGAAACAACAGACTTAGCTTTGTGAACTCTGTGCTCGTTGTTCCCTGCCAAAGTGTGGATAATTGTGAAACTGTGAAACCGTAATTACTTCTCTGACAATAATGGTGATATCAAATTCTAATAATGTGACATTCTTAGTTGCGATCCTATTTAAATCAATAATAATGTCTATGTAATCATTCAATTTTCTTGCGATTTCTTGGAATTTTAATCATTTGAAGAGAGAGGCAATATTTTAAAAGAAGAAGTATTTAAAGCAAGCATGAATTTAATACACATGAAAATGTAGCTATTTAAACATTCTGTCTGTCTTTCTCAATCTGGATCCTAACTGAGATTGTTTTTCATCTAAACAGGGATCTGTCATGAAGGATCTGGTACTTTATTATCCCCTCCTACACAGTGAGGAGGGGGATGTTAGGGGATGAAGGAGTGAGGAGGGGGGATTCGTGCAGGTCATCCCTCTGTCAAATTTAGTTTCTGGAGCATAAATTTTTTAAAATGTTCTGATATTTTTTTTTTATCTAGAATCATTCCAGTTGCTGGTTTATGGTTCGCTTCATTCCTGGAGCAGATCCCAAATACCTTTCAGTATCATTTTCAACACATCTTTCTGCCCACATCCATTACTGAAGTATTTAAAAAACTAAATTTGTTTAAAGGATTTTATGTTATTTACTTAAAATGGAACTTTTTCTCAGATTTACAATTAACAAGTCTTTCAATTAACTTTCAATTAGTTGCAGCTTAAAAAAAATATTTCTGTCTTTCTTCAGTTAAATTCATTTCTAGCACGGGATCCTAATTATTTCCTGCTTTTAACATCCACGTCCACTGCTGCAGATCCTTTGTGGTAATGCATTAACTCTAATACTATTTCATGGATCATTTAAAAATTTTATACACACTTAGACCTTAGTGTGAGGAAGAGCTGGATATGTTAAAGGTCGGTGGTATATTTTTCTAGGACTAGCCGGGGGGAGCTTTATCTCCAAAAGTCCAAAATGACCATAAATTTTAGCAACCTTTGGTCCAATTTAGACCAGTCTCATTGTTCATATTCTACTCACTAGGGAGATCTTTTTTGCGAGAAAAAAAAAAACCCACAACGAAAAACACGTTTTTCCAATATAACTTTCTAATTGTTGGTCCGTTTTAATCCACATTTGGTGCATTTGAATCGACTTGAGGCTTTTTTTTGGCCAAAAATACTGTTTTTTCGAATATAGCTTCACATTTAATTTGCTGAGTTCGAATTATTGAAGGTATATCCCATCAATGCCTAGTTTTTTCATTATTTGCTCTTATAACTTTTTTTCTTGTTGAGTTCTTCGTTTTAACTTTTGTATTTATTGTTGAGTTGTATTTTGAATTGTGTCTTTGTTGTTAAGTTTAATTTATTTTAAAGGCTTCTCAAAAGGTATTGCAGATGAGTTGAGGATATAAATTCCGTAGTGTGTTGCATCAGTTTATGTCAAATTATTTTCCCATGCAAAAATACAATAAATATATTTGGCACTGATGTTGTCCTCCAATATAAGTATTGTTTTATTATATTTGCTTACACTTTGATATATTTGTAAATGCTTACAGTACAGGCATAAATCACCTTACGTCAGAGTTGGTTGACCCAAATAATATCTCAGTCATGTTTGGTGCACTCTGAGCAGCCACAGTACCAAAACTGTGCCCTTCTCTGGGAAGCCCACTGAGATGTTTTCATACGATGAGATCATTGTATCTAGTATAAGTCTAATACCAATGTGTGTACAGGGTTATTTGCTATGAATTCCTAAAACATATAGTTATTTCTCATGTCTGTCCATGTTGTAATGTGTTTTTGTGAGTACAGGCAGTGTCCAGAGCACGTTGTTGCAACCAGTTGTGTGGTTAACTATTGCATTGGCAGCAGCAATATGCATAGTTCCAGTTTTGGCATTTCGCTTCCTCAAGGTGGACCTCAAACCTCAGCTCTCAGACACGGTGAGAAAACACAAAGTTTCTACCGCAGATTAGTCCATCCTTTTCATGGCAACAGGCATCAGAGTCACATCTTTGCAGCAGGTCACTCTGCAACTACTCTCAGCCAATGATTAACTGTAAAGAGGGTGTGTGGTTTTTTTGTGTGTGCGTGTTTTTGTGTGTGAGAGGTGTGTTTGTGTGCTTGTTTGCTTGTGTTTGTGTGTGAGAGTGTGGTGTATGTGTGTGTGCGCGTGTGTGTGCGCGTGTGTGCATGGGTATGTGGTATGTGTGTGCATGGGTGAGTGTGTATGCGTGTGTGTGTGTGCATGGGTGATTGTGTGCATGGTTGTTTGGTTTGTGTGCTTGTGTGTGGGTGTGTGGGTGTACGTGTATGCATTTGCCTGTGTGTTTGCTTATGCATGCGTGCGTGTTTGTATGAGTGTGTGCCTGCATGTGTTTGTGTGTGTGTGGTTTGCGTGCTTGTGTGTGTGTGAGTGGGTGAGTTGTATGTGTGGGTGTACATGTATGCATGGGACTTTGTGTGTTTGTGTGTGTGTGCGTGTTTGTATGAGTGCGTGCCTGCGTGTGTTTGTGTGTGTGGTGTATGCATGTGTGGGTGGTGTGTGTGTGCGTTTGTGTGTTGCCAACATTAGCTTCATGCTTTGCAAATACTCTGCAAATATTGACATAATCAGTGTACCATGATGACGCAAGTTGCTTTTATCGAAAAAATACAGACTTTGTCAGTGAGAGTCCCTTCACCTATCTCGACATTCAACCAAAGCCAATGTCAGGATGTTGTAAAGAACTTCCCTTTTTAAATCTGCTTATTTCTTTAAGGGCATTGTCTACCACTGGTTTCCACACTGGGGGAAAATGTGTGTTGTAAGGTTAGACAAGTTTCGAATTTAGATTAGATTTTCCCCATTTTAAAACAACTTAATTTGAAGAGCCTAAACAGCCTGTCATTATCTTTAAAATCTCACTGACTAGACTCGATTAGAATCAGCCTCCATGACCCCCAGTAAATACAGTCCTCACGACTTACATTCTGTCAGGGCCTCATATCCTGTGCTGCTTCTAGTAGACACAACACCCAAATCACATCACGGCCACAGCTAAATGAGAGCTTTGTCCATTTCGTCCATTCTGGGGAAAGGTGCTAAATATCCATTAGCCAGAGGTGGCAAAAGGACAACTCAAGTGGAAGAAGTGTTATGTTAAAAAAAATTGTTTTGTTTTATTTTTTATTATTAATATACAACCTTTACTAAAAAAGAAATAGAAATAATACACACGTGGAAATTGTGTTGAAAACCTTTAGGATTTTTCCAAAGTCCATGAGAAAAAAAACAAGCAAAAAAGTTTTAATAAATCGTTAAAGGTAGCAAAAATCAATTCAACTATCAATCAGAAATTTCCCCCCTTAATATATGAACCCTGATAACACCCATATTATACTATCATATCTACAACACCACATATATTGTTTGACATGGACAGTGAGCTCCTGCCTATCCCATAAGAAATATATTGACGGGAGTCTGAAATGGAGATGAAACCACAGCATAACCAGTGGTTAATATTTGATATGTCTTTTTGAACTATTCTATTACATTCACAGGTAAAGATTGCATTTAACATGAACGACCATGACATTTAGAAAAAAAAAGAATAGAAAAACAGTGTAATCAGTAATTTTCTTAAGGGTCAAGTTCCTTTCTTAACAGTTTTGTCTCCCTATCTCCTCTTTCCTCTGACTCTTCCTTTTCCAGGTGCGGTACTCTCAGCTGGTGCGACGGAAGAAACGAAAGACAGTAGTTCGTAGCACAGGGGGCACCTGGCATGGGGCCGGCAGTACGTCAGAGGGCCGTCTGGGCGCTCGCGGCGGTTCTAAGAGGTCAGGCTACGCCTTTGCTCACCAGGAAGGATTTGGAGAGCTGATCACTTCAGGTAAAAACATGAGGCTTTCGTCGCTAGGCCTGGCCAGCTTTGCGTCCAGACACAGCACCAGTTGGATCGACACGCTTCGCAGGAAGAATCATTCACACATTACCCCAAGTGCATCTGGGGAGTGCAGCCCAGCGCTCAGCTGTGTCTCTGGCTCAGCTCTTCCACTATCAAACTCCTCTTCAGTCCTTGGAGGCGCACAAGATACATCTGTTGAGGACGTAACAGGCACAGCGGCTGTCCAAAACACACAGAATGTTCTCACCTCATCAATGCAAACTGCACCAGCTTCAGCACTGGTTTCAGAAATAGATCCACCTCAGCCTTTAGTAGATGCCCTCGCTGCTGGTCCCCTCACTCCCACAGCAGCGAGAAGACATGGTGAAGACTCACCTGGAGGCTGGATGATAACTCTGGGGACTGTGCAGGTCAGTCCCTGTAAGAATATATCCAAAACTTGAGACAATGGCACTCACACGTGCGATCTGAAATAATTACTCATTATAAATACTTAACTCTTCTCCTACAGGAGGCTCTGTTTGGGTGGAAAACTTGTGCAACCAACACCGCAACCAACAGCACAGGCCTACCTTCTGGGGCCAAGAAAACCAGCCACACCGAATGAAACATGGATAATAAATTGAGGATTAACCTGTTAATGACTGTCTGTAATGTTGCCAGTGTGTTATCTGAGACAGCTATAAAAATGCTTACTCACAGTCTACCAGCTGAAATCTAGTTTATGATCTGTTTGATAAATCGAGCCCACAGAAATACAGTGACTGATCCAAATGACTTGGACCTGTTCCTACAGTTCCAACGGTTTGTAGTAACCATGTTATTTTATTTTTATTATTGATTTGCAGTGTATGATTCAAGAAAAGCAGCAGTCAGAAACAGGTGTCAAGACACCTTGACAATAATGATCTACGTGTGAGTTTGGGGAAAATAATGCCTCAAGAAACGTCAACATTTTGGTTCTCTAAGCGGTTTTCGGATCCACTTATCAAGTACGACATCCTGGCTGAGTTGTGCATGTTCTTGTCAAACATTGAGCCTAGTGTGGGATGATGTTATATGTCAATAGATCTCTGCCCATCTTACAGACATTAACACAACATTTTTGACCTAATGCACAACAAAATTTAAACATGAACTGCGAAAAACAGTTTGAAAATGAGTCTTTACCAAACAGTCACTGGACGCATGACCAAATTTGTTGTAGAGGAGGACTGACTATGCAGCTGTTGAATAATGTTCAATATCAAGATAATGTAGCTCACAGCAACCAAAGGCTGTAATGACTTCACTATAGTTGGAGTTGATATGAAGTCATGTGAAAACAATTACTGCTATATAATTTAATTATTTAACTTTTTACCAACAAAAACTTTTTTTTCTTTTTGTGGTTAAAGTAACCGTGAGTCTATTTTTTCAGGTGCACGACCTACTAGGGTCGACGTCTCCTAGAAAACTGCTACGCAATATTCAGTAGAGTTTCACATGTCATTTTCAGGTGCCCTAAAAATATGCATGACATGATTGGTTTCTTCCATTTTCCTGCACTACTTTTTTAGTTAATTTGAACTAAATGGATTTTCATGTCACTCAGATTCACCTGCAGCATGATAGAGGCTCTGGTTTATCCATATCAGCACAAATCCTGTAGTAGGTGCATTTGTGTACTTGGACAAAAAGGTTCTTTTTTTCATGTTTAAAAAGGCAATATCTTGCATTGTGGAAGAAAATGGAAAAGGTTATTATCGTAAGTTATTATTCCCGAAAAGTCGTGGATATTATGGAATCATCATTGCTGCCGCGTCCACTACCGCCACAGATCCTTCGTAGTATCGCTATAACTCAAAAACTGTTTGATGGATCATTTTCAAATTTAATACCCACATAGATCTTGTTGTAAGGAAGAACTGAATTGATTTTGGGAAAGGTGGATTGTAGACTTCTGACACTAGGGAGAGCCTTATCTCCTAACGTTTTCACGCAAGAATTTCTCAATTGGTGATTTGATTTTGTCCAAATTTGGTGCAAATTTATCGACTCAAGGAGATATATCTTGTATAGATCATGTTATACTCTAATAGTTGATATCTTTCTCACTAGGGGGAACTTTTTTACACACAACTCTGTTTTAGGGACATAACTTCTTAACCATCGACAACATTTAGCCCAAATTTGACCTAGTAAAGTTTTGTTGACAACTGTGTGAGATACCTGGCACTTTGAGATTTGATCACTTTAGCACTTTGAGATTTGATCCAAATGTAAAGTGCATTATAAATTAAATGTATTATTATTATTATTATTATTATTATTATTATTATACCTGGCAAACACAACATCTCCTATCCCTTCTGTGTGGCCAATCAGGGTAGTGCAGTGACAAACAGCAGCCTGCCTATAGTTTAAAAGTTAATTCCCTGCTGCCTGTCACATTATATGTTATATTAAATAATGTAGAAGTACTTCCGGATCAGGACAGATTTAGAAAATAGGCTTATTTATTAGCGGGTCTATTTTCAGTAATCATTAGGGTTTTATTTTGACGCTGAGGAGGATTTCCTCTGGACGAGGAAGGAGAAGGCTGCGGTTTCACAATAACGGGTCTTACTGACGGCAGAGAGAAACAGTCACTACGAACTGTCCCTTTTTTTGGATGTAGACTGTGTCTATTTTAAAAGTTGGATGGGACTCACAGCAGTCTCGTGTTCATGCTACTTATGGTCATGAGAAGTCACTTTAGGGAGATTCAAGCGCAAAAATGCGGATTTTTCTCCATTTCTGTGTTCTGTGCACCACGGCGGTCCACGCGATTCTAGACGGAACTTGCCTCCGAAAAGGTAAGATCCCACGACTTATGTCATCTGTCCTGCCACCTAAAACGAGTGCTGAGTTAATGCGAAACATAAGGAAATTAAACACTCAGCCCTAAAGTGCAAACTATTTGAAAGGTGAATCAAAGTGTCCTAAATGTGTCCTTGAGAAGAGTGGTCAACATTATATAATTATCTATTTATTTTAATTGGATATGAGAAGAACTAGACCATGATAAAACTTAACTTTTATCAGTGGAGCCGGTATTCATATCATTTACTTGATTGAAAGTAGACTATTAATACCACAGTATTACCAGAATAAAGACATGTTTTGCTACAAAAAGTCCTGTGTTGAAAGCACATTATTATATTATATTTTATTATTACGATAATCAGGGAAATTGATTCGGGAGAACTCTTATATGGCACAATGGCTGTTAAACCATATACAGTATTGTAATATTAGATTACTGTTCTTTTTACTCATGCACTTGTATAAGGCAAGATTTTACTTTGTGTTTAGGAGGAACTGATTTTACTCTTTTTTGGATGGGATGGCAATTATAACCTAGTTTCCTTTGTATTTACAAAACTACAAAATCAGGGTTTTTTTATAAATAGCTAAGTGGAAAAACAGCAAATCCTCAGATTTAAGAGACTGGAATGAGGATAAACAGCCTTCAACAACAATCAGCTAATCCTTTCATCAGTGGTTGTTCTGCTGGAGAGTTTAATTTTATAAATTCAGTTTTTCTTAAAATAAGGCATTCCCTTGCTCGTGTTATCAGATTAATCAAGGAGAACTTAAATTATTTATTTTTTACAAACTTCTTGCCTTAGCCATAAGAACTCCATCACATTACTCTGACTGAAAATTAATAGGCAATGTTAAATAGACCAAGTTGGCCTGTTCCACATTTCTGGAATTGGATTACTGCTCAAAGAATCAGAATCAGAATCAGCCTCATTTACTGTCTTACTCATTTGCCATTCTGCAACATATATCAACATTACGAAACTTTTTTGATAAGGTTTTACAACAGGAAAATAATTTCCTAACTGGCTTTATACAATTCTTTTCTCACAATATGTGGTCAGAACAGGTTTAATGTAATATAGACAATGCTATCAAAGCATTAGAATTGTTATATTGATTGAAACATAGCTTTTGTAACAGAAATATTAAAGGGGAAAATTTGGATTTTGGGACTTCATTAAGTAAAAAATCAGAGCTTGAGTTGAGTTTTAAATGGATGGTGACATTTTTGTGACCATGGTAGGTCAAGCATCTGCTATTACTGCACAAGCTGTTTTATTACTCACAAACAAGCATCTGCTATAAATGTGTTTTCCATCCTGGCTGTGTTTGTTGTATTGGTTAATAAATGCTTGAGGGGGATGCGGGACCTTTATATCATGCAAAAAAATATTCTACGAAAGAGTCAGGCAAAGTGACATATTAGTGTGAAACCTTAAACCAGATGAAAATGGCATGGTGGAGAACACGCAGTTGCTCGATAAAAAGGAAATCCACCTCTAATGTCAAGCAAGTTAAGTCCAAACAGAAGTCTGTAATAATAAATACAGATGAAGCATGCCTTAAGTCATGGTTTAATTTGTTGTTAAATAAGAACATCTAAATAATGAGCTAATTTCAAACCTTTAAGTAAGTGAATAAATAATAATGAATTAGTGGGTGACTCAGAAATGTGGTGTAGTTTAGGAAAGAAAAATAAAGAGTTAAGCGGTGAGGCGTTTTAAAAGAGGAAGTGCAGAAGGAGTTGGCCATTTTAGTTATGCAACATGCATCCTATGGGTCCTGTGTCTCAACTAAAAATTCTGGCCGTTTTGTAAAAATATTATGAATTCATACATATTATTCAAGATAGCAACTACTGGTCTATATTCATGAATTAGCATGTGTGTGCTTTTTTGTGACATGCAGACCCTCCTCCTGGTGCATTGGTTTTATCTCCTGGCAGTGAGCTGGTTCTGACTTGCAGTGGTCATGTGACAGTGGATGGAGTAAAGGTCAGAAACAGCTCAAATACAAACCAAAGAGTCCATCCATCAGGTGAATCCCAAACCAATGTAAACAAAATAATCAGCACTGGAGTTTCCATGGAAAATGAAAAACTTACGGTGAATGGTGCTTTAAGTCAGTCAGACCATCCTAACTCCACTGTGATAAGAGAAAACAGAAGCCTCAGACATGGAGATACAGGATCCAAATCTTCTCCCACCGCCCAACTGGTCCAGTCAGCCGGTGTGTCCTCATGGCTGAAAGCTGAGGAGACGGACAGCAAAAGTAATTTTAAGGAAGAGGAAGAGGAGGAAAAAGGGGGCAGAGTTACAAGAAGAATTAAATCAATGTCGCTTTGGAAGTGGACTCTCAGGACAGAAGGAAACGAAGACAGAGATGCGGGAGAAATCAAATGGAGGACAGGAGCGATGCTGTCTGTGTCCTCTGTAAGAGTGACCGACTCTGGGACGTACACCTGTTATCACAGAGACAGAAAGAGCTTCTCCCTAAAAGTAATCATTGCAGGTGAGTCATCATTTCAATTAAGATGTAGAGGATTGGTGGAATGTTAGGAGTTATTTGATCCAATTTGATTTGATCCATGAGATGTTTAGCCTTTCATTGGGATAATAAACTGTTTATCATTACTAGTGGTTTTCCACTTAACATGCAGTGTGAATAAGTCATTGAAAACACAAACTGTCACAGTTGGATGGTGAAACTGTTTTCCTGTGCAATTCAGTTCTGTTCTACATGACCAGTGATCAAACTGGATTCTGGGAATGATGTTATTCTTAAAATAGCCAATCTAAAAATCATCAAACTAAATTATCATTTTTTACGAGCCTGGAACCTACCGCTGAATGTGACTGATTAACAGCAAATAAATATAATTGTGTGAGGGGATGAACGATATGTGCTCTCTGTGTCGTAGAGCCTCCAGAGAAACCCAGCCTGTCCTGCTATAAAAAGTCACCGAGCAGTAAAATTCGCTGTAGGTGGATGTTTCAGAAGCCGGTCACGATAAAGCCTCACTGTTCCCTTTTACTCAGTAAAAGGTAGGGACACACAACATTGCAAACTAAAATCGTCTTCTTTGTTTATTTGTTTTCCTGCACATCTCATCTCAACTTAAGTCAATGATGACATTTTTGTCTCTCCAAAGCAGAGTAAATTACATTTTGAACCAGATCTGGGTATGATTGAAGGCTGTAGATCACCTTTAAATTGTCTTCAACTAACGATATAGGGTCTTTATAACATTTTGTTAGCATCACGAAAAGGGAAAAAAGGGCTATTAAAATGTAAATATCCAGGCCTGGACAATGGAATGGAATTCCATCTGTGTGCCTGATTTGATCCAGAGTTAGATCATGATCCAGATGTGGGTGATTAAAATATATATTTGATGGGGGGGTGATGTGCAGTGTGTATAGGTAGTGACACAGTGGTGTCACAAGTGTAATGCTGAGATCTTTTCATCTCATTCAAATAGATTTTAAAAAACTTGCAAAAGGTAAGAAGTTATTTCCCGATGAAAAATAGATCATATTCTCCCAATTATGTTGAGGAATAAGGCGCTATTAACTTTATTTGGCATGATGCAGATTCAAATAAAGCCTCCATCTTCATGGAAACATTACCATAGTTATCCCCAAGGTGTACTGATAAACAGCTAATAATCTCCCAATAGTGATGAAAAATAAAAAAGCGACTATTAGCATAATGACCAAAACACATCCCCCAAGTTAGTGTGACATCCGACTGATCAATAGCCGAGCTGAACTGTATTTTTAAAAAGATCAAAGGCGCTGTCCGTCGAGCTGAAGTAGCAGATTTGTAATTTCCACCCTTTTATTTTAGTACCACCCATTTGTCAGTTTTGTCTTTAATGATACTGTATAAACTATGTGCCATAAATACGGAATTAGATTCTATATTGGAGCGTTTACACCAGGCAGAGAAGTATCACCTACCTGATGATGTGTGTATTTGTGGTAGAACAGGAGAATGATCAAGATTTACTGGTGCCTCTGGTAAACCTACAATATAACCATAATATGTCATTTCTTTAAACGCTCTTTTTGTTTGTGTAAGTGACACTTTTTCCTTTGCGTTTTTCTTCTTTCAGCGTGACAGAGGAATTTCAACCCGTGCAGTGTACCTACTCATCCAGGCCCCCCCTCTGCTGGTGTGCTCTGGACCACAATGACGAAGAGCTGAGAATGACTCACTTGGTCTACCTGTGTGTTACAAGCATAGCAGGCAATGCCACCAGCCCCCTGCTGCACTTCAAGCCTCTCAACATAAGTAAGTGGGTGACCTGAGGCAGTGGTGTCCTCATCACATCTGTGTTTGTTCTTATCAGTGTTTCTTATAGGAAAAAGCTGTGTCCTTGCTTTTATCTGTATTTAAATAAAAACACCAAAGCGTAACACATTTGATAGAAATTGAAAATTAAAAAAAAACTTTTTCTGAATAAATAATTATCTCTGAAGTTTAAAAGAAGTTTCCACGAAAAATGTAATTTCTGTCTTTTCCAAATTTTTATGACTTCTATATTGCAATTGCATGACTTTTCCAATGAGTCACCATGTGGCTAGACTGAACGTGTTTCAGACGCATCTTCTTTCATCCACGAAGCAACGGACAACCTTGCGAATCAATGCAAAATCCAGCAGACCCGAATGGGGGTTTCTGTTGGATCATATGCAAAGTCCTGAGGTGCCTGTGTAAAATCAACAAACTAATAAAAGTACCATCTATATAACTTAAGACACGGGTATTTCCCAATGTCTCAAACCAAGACCAAAATAAAACTGGACTGAACAAGAAAGCTGGGCATGTTTCCAACCGTGAAATCTGGCTCTCACACAAATTAGACTTTCTCTCAGGATTTTGAGATATCTCAGAAATTAGGAAAAAACTGCCATTTTTCTCTCAACGAATACCTCATGATTCCATAAAAAAGTGCTTTATTCTATTTATTCACAATATTCTTTTCTCCTTCCTCAGTAAAGCCTGATCCTCCGTCAAATGTGTCAGTCCAGCAAGTGAAAGGACAGGAGACGAGACTGAAGATCACCTGGAGTCTCCCAGCCTCCTGGAAGCCTCAAGACCATTTTTACGACCTTAACTATGAGCTCAAATACAGACCCTTTGCATTTTCAATTGATCACCTGCAGGTGCGTGCAGGGAGATAAGTTTTTGGCTGTCCCATCTTTTTGAGCACAGTAAGGCGAATGTTAACCCGGATGTCTGTCAATGCAGATACATGAGATAAAGGGCCAGCGCTCCTTCACCATCACCGATGCACTGCCTGGTGTTGAGTATCTGATACAGCTCAGAGCTACGGAGGAGTATGATGGTCAGTGGAGTGACTGGAGTACGCCTGTCTATGCCGCCAGTTGGACAGGTAAACACAAGCAAGTACACACGAAGAGCAAAAAGTCACATTAGCATTGAAATTTTATGACAACATTATTAGTAGAATATGATTGATTGATATGGTGATGATTTTAAAGTATTGAAGTAAGTTTAACTGACCAGTTATTCAATTAACTTTATCGCCTGAGTGCTGAATAATCCACCCTGACAAAAACAGTCATGATAACTGAGGGAGGGAGGATTCCTGTTTACTGTATTATTGTATGTATGTGTTAATTCACAAGATTGTAGGCATAGAAGTTTATGTTGTATGGAAATAACTGTGTCTTTTGTTCCTCATTATATAACTAATCATTATTTTAATTCACTCATTAACAAGGAAATCTAAGCCTACGCTGTCGTCTCAGACAGCAAGGGTGTGTACCCGAAAAGTGACCAATCACATGCATTGTACGAGTAATCCCCCTGAGTGACCTCCTCAATTTAAATGTGAAGCTTTGGCCGAAGAAAATAGTTTTTGGTAAAAAGCGCTCCGCCTTTAGAGTAAAATACGAACTATTAGAGTGAAATGAGACCTATGCCAGATAGATCTCCTCAAGTTGAGTCATATTCACCATCCCCGACTTTTGGGGGATATAAATAGACACCAAAGATGTAAACGGTTCAAATTAACACTACTAAAGTATAAAACATTTTACACAATCCTTAATTGTTTTTTCTGTAGTGGACGTTCATTGCAAGATTGGATGGATTAAATTTACCCCATTTAAATGATTGTTAAATATGCTCTTGGGCATTTTTGCAAGAAAGAGAAACCTCTTTCAGGAAAATGCTGTATCATTATTACATTATATAACGTTCAGTGCTTCAGATTAGCACTTTGACATTTGATCCAAATGTAAAGTGTGCTATAAATGAAATGTAATATTATTATTATTTTTATTGTTATCTGTATCTGATAGTAGATTGTGTCCTATATTTAAACTAAATTGAACATATAACAAAGGCGACACTGGTAAACATTAAATTTGGAAATTGTATTTCTTAAACCAAAATCGGTATCCACTCACAATTACGCCTGTGAGCAAATGTATTTGAACACGAGGAACAAATCCCCAAAAAACGACCAAACATCATCAATAACTGGATGCAGATGGACTAGACACACCCAAGCCTGATTAGGACCAGTCCCGTTAACCCAAATCATCACTTAGACTATCTTTAGAAGACTGAAGGTGGCTCATAGGTCTCACCAGTAGCACACGGTGCCAAAATAAAAATAAATTCTAGAAGAGGTGAGAAAGAAGGTGTTTGAAAAACATCTGCTAAGGGTTGCAGGAATGAGACCACTTTATCAAGGACCCTTGGCAACAATTGCATTCGTGGCACAGTGACGAGTTGAAAGCTTCTGTTAGCCCAGAGGAATATTAAGCACCACCTGAAATTTGCCACAAAACAAAACAACACACTATGATGACCTTCTGAACTTTGAGAGAATATTCTTTGGACTGATAAGTCGAAACAATTGACCACTTGGAAGACAGGATGTCTGGTTACATCCGTCGTAAACCAAACACAGCATTCCACACGTGGAAAACTCTACCAACGGTCAATCATAGAGGTGGCAGCCTGATGTTGTGCCAAAGTTTTTCTCCTTATACCCGGGAACACATGTAGTAATTGAGGGAAACATGAATCCTGCTCTCTGCCAGAACATTGTGAAGGAGATTGTAAGGTCATAAGTCAGTGAGTTGAATCTCTAGCACAGCTGGATCATGCATCAAGAAATATGTCCAGCTCTAAATGAATAAAAAACGATAAGAATAAAGTTTTTTAGTGATTCCGTTAGAGTCCGGACCTGAACCGCATTGAGATTTTGTGGCGAAACCTGAAAAGACCGGGTCACAAACCGTCCAATGAGGCTAGACTAATGTTGTTCTACAAAGAAAAGTGGGCCAAAATTCTACACTAAAGTGATGAGAGAGACTGATCCACAGTTGGAAAATGTTGGTTGGAGCTACTGCAGCTGAAGGTGGTACCACTCTCTACGATTATTTACAAAGGCAAATACTCTTTTTCGCAAGACATTTCCGTACTGGATAACCTTTACACCAAATTACATAAAATTACATATTTAAAATTTTCAGTTTGTGTTTAGTCAGGTTGCCTTCTGTTTTGTGTTCAAATTGGTTTGACAATCCAAAACAGTTTAGTATGAGAGATACCCAAAAACAGAAGAAATCAGAAGAGATCCGATACTTTTTCATAGCATCATATTTTCTATATCATTCCACAGTTTATCTTGTCTCCATTTTATCTTTTTGAGATGAGCTTTAATGAAATATGCATTATTTGTTTCTCGTGAGTGAAATGAGGGTATTAGAACCTCTCATGTCTTGTAGTTCTTTTATTTATTCGTTTGTTTATTTTGATCACGGTTAATTACTTATATAACTGACTCTTTTGATGACATGTCACCTCTCCGGATGTCTCCCTACTCAGCTCCACCACCCACTACTACAATGGTAAGAGTCTCAACCAGTCAGTCATTCGTTAGAAAATGAATACCTCCGGTAAATTTCCTCCTGTTTTCTTTCTAACTTGCAGATTTCAGTCTATGACGACACGGAGAACTCTGGTTCAGGTGACGCTGGGGCTGATGGTAAGATAGCTACCCAGCTCTAAAATGTTGACATAATAAGATGTGTGCGTGGTTGAGATGGATGAAATAGCAGAGGGGGGGGAAATAGCTTTTAAATATGGTCAATTCTGAAAATACCCCTCCACCCCACTGGGTTTTAACAGGAAGCCATGTCAACATAATATCAGAGGTGCAACAACGAAAACAGGCCACAGAAAACATGGCTCAACACACTAATCTCTCACACACTCACATTTGGTGTGCATGGTATTCAGCTCCATTTGGATTTCTCTCCTCTCTGTACTGCAGCTCCTCCAACATTATCTCCAGTTTCTGCAGAAACTACAGCGATGTCCCCTCACATACTCTGGGTCTCTGCTTCCTTCTTTCTACTAGCAGCAGCGTTGGCTGCCTACATATTCAGGTGTGTTCCGGATGTACTCTTATCTGTGTTTTTCCACGTCTGTATTTCCTGCTGTCGGACAAACATGGATACATTTGTGAGTTCAATAATACCCAAGTAAAGCCTATCCAAAATTTCACACCTCAGGACATTTAAGACGCCTTTTCTTTATTATTTTAAGACACAAGGACAGACTCAAGAGCAAACTCCAGAGTCTGAGTATCATCACCCAGTGGAGCGACCCGCCTCAGCCTCCACATTCTGCTACAGCAGCACCAGAGGTGCAGGCTCTCGTGACCTTCGGTCCGCCCTCTAGCAAAGATGGAGAAGGAGGGGAAGGAGAAGATACAGAGGAGCGTGAGAATGAAGGGCTTGAAGTCGTGAACTTCAACAACACAACCTATTTCTTCCCCTAGCAGTAGGGTTTGTAACTAGCCAGAGCAAATGTATTTCTTTGTGTCATTGGATTGTTGTTTTTCATTATGGAGCTGTCAATAAGAATATGGACATTCAACTTTTCTCCAGTGAACTTCTAATGGAAGCGAACTCAGGAACAGCTTTGTCTCCCTTTCTAGATCTCTATGTCATACCTAATATACCTCTGCGAGAGCTCGGTTGTCTTATTCGTCTTTCCAGCTGCTATGTTAGTTTATAGTGTGTTGATAAACTTATAGGCTTGTTGTTGGCCTGATGATGGAACTATTGCACAACCGTATTTCATTTTGTAAATAGCTTTGTTAAGGTTTTTCAAATGCTCACATCCTCCCCTCTCCACCCAGATACAGTATGAGTAATTGGTTGTTCCTTTGTTTTCTCGCCTTCTTGACTGGTTAAACTGGCGTAGTGCACAAAAAAAAAAAAAATTGGGTTTTTTTTTAAAAAAAAGCTCTGAAAGTGTTTCAGGAATAGAAATCTGGATTATGAGGGGTGCACAGAGCAAGTGCCCTAATACTTCAGAACTGCAGGCATTCCTGTTTCTATTTAATGTCGCAGCTTTGAGGTAGATCTTACTCCATCTTCCAGCATCTGTGCTAAAATGAAGTTCCAAGACCCTGATTATCTGACTTTATACTTTTTTAGTCTTGTATTTCTGAAATTAAATTAATTACATCAAATTTTCACCTGGCAAATCTGGGTCACATGCTCCGGCACAGCCACACTGGGATTTATAAATAGTTTATAATGACGATATGGTTCAATCTTAACAGTTATTTGGTCACACAAACTCCTGAAAGGGGTTAATCAGGAAAAAAAACATTCAAGAAGGACTTGCACGTTTCTGATTGAAAAGTTGATAAAGCTATCAAACTATCTTCAGCTGTGACCATACATCTACTGATGCCTCTTGGCACATCAGCAGTGATGCTCCTGGTATTATCGCGTGTTTTGAGTCTTTCAACATCGTACCCCCTCCTCCAGGTGACCCAGCCGGGGCTGATCAGACCCTAGCTTGTGCCCAATCCTATGGTGCCCCTCTTTTGAGCCAAAGCCATCTTTAAAGCTCTCTCCGCCGCTCTCCTCTTTCTATCTCCTTCAACCCAAAATGCTGAAGGCTCTGGCTAGTGGGCGGGCAGCAAATCCCCTGAACCCAACTTCCAAAGGATGACGCCTCGCTCTCCATCCAGCCTTACAGTTGCTTATCAGTCCCGTGTACTTTGCGAGCTTCCTTTCAAAGGCTTCCCCGAACTGATCTTCCCATGGGACTGTCAGCCTCAGCAGCACCACCTGCTTGGTGGACTCGCAAACAAGAACAATGTCTGGTCTCAGGGTGTTGACTGCAATGTGTCTTGGGAACTTCAACTGCCATTGGAGGTCCACCAACAGTTGCATGTACCTTGCAGAGGTCAGGATAATAATGAGATAAGTGCGTTATAAATTAAATGTATTATTATTATTATTATTATTATTGTTAGGATGCCTGCAGATGCATTCCTGGTGGGATTGCCTTCCTGGAGGGGACGACACCACCTTGCCTTCTCAAGTCCTGTGCCAATAGTTTCAGCAATGGTCTTCAGGACCTGATCATGCCTCCATTGATACCGCGCCCATCCAAGTGCCTTTGTACAGTAGCTTAGAATGTGTTCCAGGGTTCCTTGTTTGTGGCACAGTGGGCTACAAACACAGTGGGCCTGCTGATGGCTGGGCTTTGCCTCATGAGTGTAAGTTTGGAGGGCATGGAAGCGAATCATACACTGCCTGGATGAGAAATTTATTTGATGAGGCTCGGCTTTCCATCTTGTCACTGATCCCTGTTCTTTCATTCCCACTGCCCTGCAGGTTCTTGTCCCTTCCACTGCTGCCCTCACCTCCACCAAAGCCAGGCGGTGTCTTTCCTTCCCTCCGGTGGTGTTTGTTTGGGGAGTTGGAAAGGATCCCAGTCCTGCTTGACCCCTCCAACCATCCTCCTGTGACGCAGTCTTTCCTCTGCTTCCTGAACAGAATCCTCAGCCCTCCACTCTATGCTAGTTCTCACTTGGATCCCTGCTCTGGCCACCTTCGGACATCTTAAGTCTCTGTACTATTCACTTCTCTGGTTCTTGTTACCTTGAAATCTGCCTGGGACTGATTCTGTGGTGATTGTAAGGTCCTCAATGAAGGCCCTGATGGTTGGTTGCCGTTCAGTGGGTTTCATTCGGGGCCCTCTGCGCTTCAGATTGGCGGATTTCATGAGCATGATCATGGCTAGGGAGAACAGCGCCACAGAGTTGGCGCACAACATGATGCCAATCTCTACCTTATGCCAGCTTGATGTTGTGTCTGCTCACAAGATCTTCATCCAAAAGTTGCTGTAATAATCAGCGATGAGGTCCCTGATCCTGCTTGGTACATGATGTTTTGTCAATGTAAGCTGCACCATCTTATGTGGAATGGAGCCATATGCTTCTACCAGGTCAAGCAACAACACAGAAATGTTGCCCTGTTCCCTCTGGCCTCCCTGATGAGCTCTGTCACCACAAATGTGTGTTCCAGACAGCCTGGCATCCCCGAAATGCAACCCTTCTGGACAGATGTGTCGATGTAGGTGTTCTTTGCCGGGTAGGTGCACATAGCAGGGAGATGATGCAAAACTTGTCTATCTGGGTGGAGTTTTCCTCCTTTGGGATCATCACCCCTTCAGCCATTCTCCACTGATCTGGGATTTGCATTCACCCAACTATTTTTGTGTCGCTGTATGTCTGTCTCAGATGTCATTCTATTTCTATTGGCCAGTTTCCCACTGTGTTCACTCTTTGGTGGATTTTGGTGTTAAAGGCTGCACGCTCATAGACCCTCGTACTGCGGCCTCCGCTGCCATTCGTCCCGTCGGACGACCCTGAACTTCTTACGTGGGATACATATAAGCTTTGCCAAGCCAATGCTCTCATCCTCTCCTGCCTTCTTGTGCTGGGACTTCAGTGCTTTCAGCTCCTGCATGATAAACTAAGCAAATTGTAGCTCTTCCAAAGGATTGAGTTCTAAAAAGCCCTAATTCGCCTTTTTGAAGCACTGCTTCCTGTCCTATTATGTATCTGTCGAAATATTTGGATTTGAAAATGTAAATAGGTTTTATTTCAAAGCAACAAACTATTTTTGTCATCTCTGCGGTTCCTAGAAATAATCACAATCACAAATGGATGGACTTTCCAGCTTTGAAATCTCCTTAGATTATATAAACTACAATAAACCAAAAAAAACAAATATGACATAACCCCACTCTTTCATGAATGTCAAATTATTCACACTTAAAATATGAATTTGTTTTATTTATGAACTTAGAAGGTCCCTCAGTAGAGCACATACATTTGCAATGGTACAAAACTCCAGTTTATTTAAATCAAACCCATATTTGAAGACCAACTAGAGGTGCATCCAAACAAATTTGCTTTCCTGGTAGGGATTTTAAAGTAGGACGCAGGAAATTCCACTCCATTTAATCTCTTCCATGTCACGTGCCCCAAGCCGCCATCCATTTTTATAGTAATCTGTATGTGACATCGACAATAATGGTGCAGAAGTCCCTATCTTCAAAATACTTAGAACAATCTGAAATAAAGACTGAATCCAGTTGTATCCAGTCACACTCAAAGCTTTGGTAATTCTTCTTTGTTGTTCACTGAACAAACCTCATACCAAAATTCTGTACGTGTTTTGTATACCAAGCTGTTCATCTTTAACAGACATAAATACTGTAGGAAATAAAAGGCTATACTGAAATATAAAGAAAGTGAGACAAAATAAAGTCATGTATGTGCTACAAAATCAAAGGTTCCACTAGAGGCACATGCCTCACTCTTCCAGTGAGTGTGACGAAAATCAATGAAGCTATTTTATTGGTATTTGATAAAAAATACTGAAAGTCCAAAGCACAAGAGAATTAAAGGATCTTTCTCTTCCATTCCATTTAGAAATGATGATCCCTCTAACAGGACAAATAGACATTCCAACAAACAGCAGCAAAAACATTACCTTTGTGGTGAAGGTAACAAGGAAAATGTGACATTCTAAAATGTGTTTAGAATGTTTAATTTCTAAAATCCTGTGACAAGGCATGCTGGAAAAACAACAGAAAACGTCATTGGTTTACTATTTCACGATCTAAATTTAAAAAAAATAGTGAAACATTCATTTCAAGCTTGTTTTGGTGAGAGTTGGGTACGGACAATCCATCAGCTTTTTATGCTGAAGAAAAGAAGGCAGAAATAGGATTTAATTATAATAGATTCATATGTACCTATTACATTTGCAACCTCTTGTATCTCAGTTTTAACTGCTGCAATCCTGCAATGTAGACTTTGTCAACCATTGCAGACCAAACATTGATGATGTGACTGTTGACAGTGCTGTGCTCTCACATCAGCAGGAATCAGATTCTTTTCTGATTAAGGACCAAAAAGGAAAGAGAACCAAATTATATTTGAGAAGATCAGAAGATCATGTGTGATTTTTACTGTCCTCTCGGTACTGAAAAAAGGCACAAATAACTCAGATCTGGGCCAAATATGACCACTTAACCTTTTCTGTTGCTCAAAGATGCCCACTTGTGGCGCAACTGTTAATTGCCGGAAGTTGTTTCCCTGACAACAGTTGTCAAGCTGCAGACGCAATGTCAGCAGCAGGTGACCAACAGAAGACACTTTTAGCTGACGTCATATTTCCACTTCCACGCCATTGCCGTGGTCTACAGCACGTAAACAACATGTTCGAAGGGTTGTATTGTTTGTTTGTTTATTTGGGGCGACTATGTAAAAGAAGAGGGAGCGCCAGCTACAAGACCAATGGCTTGTAAGAGAAATATGGTTGGTGCTCGAAGGCAAAGGTGATGACTATATATTTAGTTGATAAAAGTCTACTCAAATAAAGGTTCATGCTATTAAGGTGAATATATTTTTACATACATAGGGGATTTGTTCAGGGGAAACAAATCAAGTGACTTAAAACTGCTGGAATTTAGACCAAATGTGGTGGCATTGTATTTAGCTGGTAACCAAACACGTCAAAGACGCAAAAACATCCGTGTACTTTTGGATAGACCCAGTCGTAAAATGATGTCCTCGCTTCTGATCTGTCGTATACGACCCTTGCTTGTGACGTCACGCTTAAACTCTCACAAACCTCCACAAACGTCTGATAACTAAAACAGTCTACTGTATAAGAGGAAGGAGGATACTTTATCTACAGGAAACCATTAGCGGAGTCTTTGTAGTTAAATGATGGAAGGAGAAGGAGGTTTGGAGCTTCTGGACGCCGGAGTACTGAGCTCAGAGCAGCAGGAGAAACTGCGACAGTTTAAGGTAACAGCACTAAAGCTAATGTGCCGCCATAGACGGTCACGGGGTCTAGCGAAATGTATCCATTGTTTATTACGTTGATGTGGAAATGTCTCCGTTTGACTCTCAGATCAAGACGAGAATCGACAACGAGAAGTATTTGAGGTCACATCCAGAGGTAGAGATATTAATAAGCGACTTTCTCAGGTAAGATCAGAAAAACATTCGGCAGGTTTATTGTATTTGGTCTCTGTTTCTTCTAGTTCTAGAATGAGGATTACTCTCTCCTTGGTGGCCTGGCCTTTTTTTTATTTGTAAATTCCACAATTTACATCAAAACGTATAACAATATTTTTCTAACTTGTTTTATATTATAATTGTACTCAAAATATTTTATCAGGCCTGGCTAAATGTATCACATTGTTTGTTATTAAAGCATGGAACCTGAACACTAGTTTAAGATTACTTAACTAAAGTGACAAAACCTGCAAAACCTCCGCCAAGGCACATCAGAAGATTCAGAACCCAAAGTAAGCATTATTTTAAACAGAATCCATTAGATCTTAGAATATTCAAGATGTTTTCACGGCAAGTGGTAAATTAAGTCTTTTACATCTTTAACTTTAGGAAAAGCACATATGCTGTGAAAATACTCCACAAGAGTAAAATCATTCTTTAAATAAAAGTATATAAGTATTTTAATCCAAATGAAGCTAATTTGTCCATATAAGCTACTCATTGCATGGTAAAATTGTCACTCTCTGTGTTTTACTATTACCTAGAATGATTTTGGATCGCTATTAGTGCTGCATTGATGTGTAGGCCTAATTTTGTATTTTACTACTGTAGATGTTAAACGTCAAAGGAATTTTATGAACCTTATTTTGCTGTTGAATTCTAGGTAATTATCATTGCATATTAATAGAAAATGTGACCTTTGAGAACCCCATGTCGTAAAAGGTCAGCTTTTTCATGACATCCGCCTGTTTTCAGCTTTGTTGCCACTACCAGATAATCCAACCTTTAAAACTTACTTTGGGCTTAATGTTGATTAATACTGTTGCGGCTTGCAAACACATTTTTTTATAACTCACTTCAGCTAGTGTTAGTTAGACAATTAATTAGTCAAGTAATTTTAAACTCATTTGTTGTTGTAGCTCAAAGTTTCTTCTTGTTGCACGCTGATACATGGATTGCTGAGTGGCTGTAAAGTGAAATAAAATAGTCGACTAGTTGATATTAACATTGTTCCTGTTGTCTCACAGAAAGGTGGTTCTCAAAAGGCCTGCTGACATCCATGGATTTGCTGCAGGTGAGACACACACATGGACACATACACACACTTTGGAATTTTAAATTTGCCAAGAGGCTAAGTTTTCACTTGTATCCATTTTTTTCGGGCCTATGAGCAGGATTACCACTGAACATATTGGCATGTAATTGCTGGGGAGAATGGTCTTGGGCCAAAATAGACCTGTTAGGAATAAAGAGGTTGATCCTGCATTTCTATATATTTTTTAAATTGCATTTGGAACATTATGTGAAATGTTTCTATAATTTCTCAGTCAATAATAATATAAAGAATAATGGATCCTGATGATCACATCTTTTTTTCAGATCATTTCACCAACACAAACCTCCATGTGCTCATTGGCTCCAAAATGGAAGGAAAGGTTGACATTGACAGCCGACAGCCATGATGTCTTTTTGTCTTTTCAACCAAACCACGTGTGGATTCTGTTTATGAACACAATGTAGTATAATTGGTTTAAATCAACCCACAAACACAAACGTAGTACTAGCTCTGTTGTACCAGAGCCAAAAGTGCCGGCCTCAAGGACTGGAATAAACATGATTTAATTAGTTCTTCATTTCAGAATTCCTCATTTGATGCACAGTGTCACTGACGTTGTGCATGAGATAACACCATTCTATAATAAAGGCCTTCTTCATGAGTGAGGATGTCCTGAGGGAGTTCATGGGTACACCATGTTCTTTGTCACATTACAAGCACGGTTCTGAAGGGATATACTGAAATTATGGCGATTTTGATTGTTTGCAGCCACTCTTTCCAATAGATCAGTCAGTCTCTGTATGCTGCACTCCAAGCCTGGATGTTCAGCAGAGATGGACTAAAGCACATGGCTCAATATATATGTAATATTTACAGTTTCTGTCTAACTTTATGAAATGTGTGTGTTCATTCATAGTCCAGTCTCATCTCAAATTATTGACTTAGGGTTATTTTGTACCTACTTTTCCTCTTTCACATAAAAATACCCGTGTGTTTTGTATTTAAGTAGCAAAGAGAATTTTTCAGACTCACAGATACATTTATTGAAGCGGAACGTTCTTTAATGAAAACAAGCAAGTCCTGTATATTAAGAGTTTTTTTTACCAGTGAACTTCATGCTATCTATGTGGATAGAATTGATAGTATCACTTTACAATAAGCCTATCCTTAGAAAGGAGTTATAAAATCTTAATAATATAAATAAGGTTATTAACACTTCATAACAAATGAATATCACATTAATATAAAGACCTCTTAACATAGTTTTTCGATCTTAAGAGTATTCAGTATTTGGCAAAATCTAGTTACTGCTGTAGTTTTTAATTGTCTTATCTTGAAATCTCTGAGTTGAACCTTTATAAGTCAGAATGACAGAAATGCAAAACTTTTAGCTGCATCAGATATCATATACAATATTCAACTAACATGTATCCACAAATAGAATTATGGTTTGGAGAAGCATCCTCTCCTCGATAAATTCGATGAGTTACTTACTGTCACATATAACTGGCAAAAGGGAACCTTGGAAAGTTTTGAAAAGTGGTTAATATCGCTCAGTTCACAAATTAATGGTTATGGACACACACACACACACAACGAATACAGTATACGCACACATTTTTAAGTTGTAAACAATGTGGACAAACTGATGCACACCATTTATAATCACAATGTGAGTATACTGTGGATTTTGCGTTCGTCGGGGCCCCAGGTGTCCATGACTCCAGTCTACAGGCCATGGCTTCCTGCTAGCACATTCCTCAGAGCCACAGATCAGCCCTAATTCTTCTGAACTCTCACAGTTTTGGGTTTGGAAGGCTCCCTGTGGGTATTAGGGTTCCAGCAATGGAAGTAAGGGTCTGATGAATTTTTTAGATCCCGTGCAGAGATCCATGTAACTGGACAGCTGAGTATGGAAAAATACTGGATCCTCCAATCCCCACAGATTACAGCTCCAGCTGACACCTTCACAGTAAGGTGTGTTTCGTCACCTGCCTTCTGCACAGTGATGCAGCACATCGTGGTCTGCTAATGCCTTTTATACTTTCTAACCTTTATATACTACACCAATAACTCATGTCACTCAAATACAGAGGTAGTTCGGAGCTGAACCACTCTGTCAGAATACAGTTTTTGTGCATGAAAGTTTCATTTTTTTGGGGTGAAAGATGTTTCCTTAAAGTTGCACCTGTCCCAGCAATCCAATGCAATGAGAAGTAAAGCGTTCACTCACATGACATCCATCACACTAAATGTAGTCCATAAAATGAGCAAGTGAGGAAGAACGGTTTCCTATGAATAAAAGCACATAATACTCCACCCCCACACAATGGACATTAAAGGCTCTCAGTCATGGAATCTCTCAATTTATTGTCTCCTTCACTCTTTTTTAGCAGATCTCAGCTTGAGATCTCAACTTTCATGAAGCTCACCATTAGCCTAATGATATTCCTGCTGCTGTTTAAAACTGGCTGGAGTTCTGGTCTGTTAGTATCATATACAGGGATGTGGTCCCACATCTCATTTGTAAGTTTATTTTGATAGATGTTTCTCATGGATTGCTTATGGGTGAGTTCATAAGAGTGGGTGTCAGATAACCCAGCAACGTATGGATTACTTTCTTTTAAGGAAGATGACATTTAGTCTGTGGAATTTAGCAATTTGAGGCATTGCAGATTGCAACCAAACAATTACTCCTAACACCGTCTCTCTTTAATCTTGGCAACAAAACCCCCCTCTGCCCGTGTTTGATTGGTCCAGTCGGGGCTTTTTAACACTCCTTGGTGCAACATGTTGGACACTGTGGAAAATAGTTTACCCCCCAGTTATGTATTATTTTCAGGTGGTTTTCCAATGAAAAGTAGAATTATTAATATTACATTCCCCTTGTGCTAAGATAAAATTCAAATTCTAGCCACCGGTCCTTTAAATATTCTGTCTCTATATTTGAAGTATTTTTAATACAATGAAGAGAAGTACCTAATGCATGTTATTATGCAGTCCGTATGGGCCATTCTAAAATTGAATTAAAAAAATGTAAGAGCTGTTAAACTAACAGGATATAGATGTAGGTCAACTTAATCAATTACTATTGAAAACTGGAATAGAAGTATTTCTTACAACGCACAGAAGGAAAAAAGACATCTGTCAAAGTAACCATAAGATAAACACTTAAGGTAAAGACTATCCTTCCGGATGGATAGTTGGCTCAGTCTGTGGATAATGTGGTCAGACACTGCATAAAAAGCTAAAAATAATTATTATATTCTGATATCTTCATATCAAGCTTTTGGTACACACTTGTGACGTCCCATGTGTGTTGATTGATGATAAGTTAATGCTTGTGCATAAAAACACAATCTGAACTGTGCTGACAGTCACAGCCGTACTAGAACATATTTTTTCAGTACTCGTGAAATCATCTCGTTTACGAAAACTGAAGGTGTCCGGAATAAAACCTTAAGCAAAACTAGACATAAAGCCCAACATATATATAATAATATAATGAAAACAAATTTTCTCATACTTTTACAGTATTTTTATGAAAGAAAAAAGCCATCCTCTAAAACATAAGAAAAATACATACATTTACATGAATCTTGCGCACAGACAGAATAAAGCCTGTTTATAAGATACAAATATCATACATTCAATTTAAACATTGATTTCATTTTTACCCTTATAATGATGAAACACAATTTATGTTAATTTATGAATTTCTTTTGGGCTGTTTTCCAAAGCATAGCTTTTTTTTGGATTGCATTCCTATATCTCACAAAGTCTGTGGTCCACATTTATGTGAGAATATTATAAATACAAACTCACTGAGACAGTCATCAATACCAGTAGGATAACATAGGCTCCCTTTTTTTTTCCCAAACCTGTGGTGACTGAATGAGTTATTTTATCCCTTCTGTCCAAACCGGCAGTCCTCATTGCAACTGAATGCAGTATTTTCAGTGTCAGTGCATTGGGTTAGACAAATGAAGAGGGAATCTTCCATCTTGCAATCATTTACATAGAAGAACATTCATTTTGTGATGGTATCCCTCGCAGCTAAGCAAGGACATACAGGTAACAAGGCAACTTGACAGGCTACCTGTCTTAAACAGGTTATATCTAAAAGCAAGGGTTTCATCGGAAATTCGGAACTAATCTAAAAATGATACTGTGTTCTTCAAAATGTCTGGCAATAAGCTAAAAGCATAAACACTTTAACATATTCTAAAGCCTTTTAAAAACTCACAATAATATTAATTAATAATAAAATCAACTTAACAAAAAACACCTGGATTGCAAATGAAGCATCTCCTCAGAAGGACGATAGAAATAAATTCACAACATTCCATTGCTGCTAATGAACAGCCATCAAAATCACAGTAGGATTCAAATCTAACATTCACAATTATCTACAGATAAATACAATGTGATGAGAGTGTGGTCACAGCCGTAGAGAGAAAACGCCCGATGAAACAGAGCTTCATAACTATTCAGATACCATCCACCATCCCCTCTGTGTATTGTTTATAGTCACCACCAACGGTGCCTTTACAGGACATGAGCAACGATAACAGGGAGGGTTAGCTTTGTTGATTGATACCTCTCAAAAGCATAAACATGTCAGCCGGACAGATAACTATAACCAGCAAACTTTGAGAGTGGATGTTGACGGCTAAGCCAACTAGGAGCATGAAGGTAAAGGTAACTAGCATTTTAACAAAGTAGTATTTGACCCCTATGCAGCTGAGGTTAGACCTAAATCTGATTTCACATCTCAAAAGAAGTCAAGCAAGCCACATATATATATCTATATATATATATCTGTAGATATATATCTATAGATATATATCTATCTATAGATATATATATATATATCTATAGATATATATCTATATCTATATATCTATATATATCTATATATATATAGATATATATATATATCTATATATATCTAGAGATAGATATATATCTCTAGATATATAGATATATATCGATATATAAATAGATATCTCTTTCTATATATATATCTATATATATATAGAGAGAGAGATATATATATATCTATAGATATAGATATATATCGATAGATAGAGATATATCTATAGATAGAGATATATATCTATAGATATATATCTATAGAGATATATCTCTTTAGATATATATCTCTATAGATATATATCTCTATAGATATATATCTCTGTAGATATAGAGATATATATCGATAGATAGATATATATCTATATATATATAGAGATATACATCTATAGATATATATCTCTATAGATATAGATATATAGATAGATATATATATCTATATAGCAACCAAAAGTCAAAAGTATAAATTTAAGGCTGAATACACTTGAATACACCAGTGAAAGCTGCATTGTTTTTTCTTATGTTTCTGTGTGTGTGTGTGTGTGTGTGTGTATAAAAAAAACAACTGTTCTAACAATCTTTGGTTGAATTAGTGCATAGGTTTGACTATAAATAAGGCACAGACACTCTCCCGGGTACATGGCACCTAAGTAGTCGTTTTTCCTGCGTTCCTTGCACTGATAAAAGCCATCCCGTGTGTCCTGAAGTGTGTATTTAGATCTGATGCCTTTTCAAATCGTTTGCGGCACACCTTACAGGTCAGTGTTCCCTCCGGTTCCATCCCCTGAGAGGAGGGTGATGCTGGTGAAGAGCCATCCAGGGAGGCCTTATCCTCATGGTTCCTGTTGTTACCAGGAGAGGGTGCTGGGGGCACACTGGGGGATTGCTGGCGGTCAGTGAATGCATTTCTCACTTTGTGGGTAATGAAGCAGTGGCGCGAGAGGGAGGATGGGGAGGTGAAGCAGGCGCCACACTGTAGACACTGCTGACTGCCACCTTCCGTCCCACCTCGCCGGTGTTGGCTGATATGCTCCAAAAACAATGGCTGGTTGTCAGTGGTGAAGCCACAGGGGACACAGCGGAAGCCAGACTCAGAGAGGTTGTACGAGGAAGAAAAAGAAGAGGACCGCACCTTCTTCACTGGACTCGGAACATCTGTGGACTCAACCTTCTGCTTCATCTTCTTGGCTCCTCGACGTCTCCGGCATGTCTGCAGATTGCTGTCTTGTTCTGAGGAACTGTCAGCTTCATCTCCACCTCCCTGTTAGCACAGGATATTAAGACAACTGTTGGGTTGTGTCTGGCGTTAACCGGTGTGGGGTTTTAAAGAATTACTAAAATGGGGCCTTACCATCAGCGTTTCCTGGCTTTCAGATGCCAGGCCGTGTCTCAGCTGAATATGTCTCTCCAACATCACACTGCTGCTGAACATTTTCTTTCCCTTACTGCACAACCTACACGCAAACATGTGCAAACACACAAAACACACATCCCTTAAGTTTACATCTGGATCCTGTTATGATTTAGGGATTGCAGTGAATGCACATATAAATTAGGTATGAATGGCAGATGTCACACTTTGGAATTATGATTTGCTATCCCCCATCAGCTCAAGGATTTCAGACTGCTGTGAGGTACCTATTTGAGTACAGGTAGAGCGGTCTGCTGTGCTTCACTGAAAAATGGCTAAAGGAGATGATTGACAACCCCACACTTCGGATCACAGGGTTTAGTGACCCAATAAGACTAACAAGGGCTCACAGATCAGTTGTGCCGACCAGTATCTCACTTAAGAAAAACAGTTAAATTAATAACTGAACCTCTGCGTGCGAATGTGTTGCACTTAATTATGTGGAGCACTTTAACAAGTCTGTTGCTAATGTGACTTGCTAGTGGCGTTTATTTTTGGTGGTGCTGGTAGCAGTGCTGTTGGTGTCTGTTGTCTGTATAGCTGATGTTTGACGTACGGTAATGGATTTTTGCTGCGGGGTTGTGGATGTCTTTTGTAGGGTAATAGATTTATCTGACAATTGCCATATGGTGCACTATGAATTTCCATAAGGACAAATAATTATCTAACCATCTATCTAAAGCTGCCAGTGAACCCCTCCAGCTGATTAACAGTATAATCGAGCCAATATGTGTTGTAAACCAACTCCTCACAGCCAGCAGTGGATGCAGCCTATGTGGAGTTAGGAACCTATCAAGGCTTAAAAAGAGACCTGCCAACTTAGCTATGCCTGCGTCAGAACACGATCATGAACTGTCAGCCATGAATTCCAGCATGGCTGAAAAAGAAGGACACCAGACAGGTGTCCTACTTTTCATAGATAAATAAATAGACGTATTCGAAATGTAAACCGGTGCAACTATTCAAAACCAAAAATCTTCGTCCGACAATGTTGTTGAAGTTATTAAATCATATACGGAGTCAAAAAGAAAATATTTAAGGTCAACTAGTTAAGGTCAAACAGATAGAAAATATCTCAATAATAATAAATCTATTAGTTTTTCTCTTCTCTGAGATGGTATGTTTTTGTCCTTCAGCTCAGACAACTCATTTGTGAGGGAAGTGTAGGTTTAGGTTGAAGGGCTTGTAGCCTCGGACACGAGATGAGGAGTGTCATGTAGGTAACAGTAAGAGAATTGAGGAGGAGAGGAAACCTGGAGTGTTTCACAAGAAGAAGAGTCAACTTTTGTTGCTCAAGCAAAGACAGTGAAAACTACTACTGCATCTGAGCAATGTCCATGATTAAACTACATCCTGACATTGCTCCAGCAATAATTTGTCATCTCTCTTCATTCCACTCTCCTCACTGTTTCAGGGTATAAGGGCTTCCACTGCCTACACTTACAACAGAATGGCTAAATGTTGCAGACATGACCGGTTTTTATATCCTGACTTCTATCTTCCAAAACAACTTTGCAGTTCAGGGTCGACGTAGTTCAATACCACGATGGGGACCTTTACGCTGTTGAACCGGCTCAGATGTGAGTTTGTCCATAGCATCTTACAGAGGGAAATTTCAAAACCACACTGTTTTGGGTTTGAAACAACAAGTGTGGTATTTTTTGTTATAATTCCTTAGTTGCCTCTGTTTTGATTTTACATATATGTTATGTATGTTTTTACACATCATTCCAGCTCCATGGAATCGAGGTTGGCCCTAATAATGTAAAAAAATGACAGGGTTTTATTTACAGGGTATCTCCAGCTTTCAACATGTCAAATTAAGACTTTCAAAGACCTTTGTAAGACCATTATGAATTGAATTTAAGACCCATTTTACGTCTATTTAAGAACACTATAAACGCAATTTAAGACGTATTTCAGGTCCATACTGGCAAGAAAGTATAAAGAATGTGAAAGAAATTCCGAACCCAAGAATTACCTGCAAAGTAAATCAATGTTTTGTGAAACACATTCCTTCCAGCAGTTTTTCCAATATTCCAACGTTCTTCAATCTCGTCATTGCAGGTATATGACTGACGGTTCACGACAGTGTGTAAAGCACCTCTGCTTATAGCGTTGGTTTAACGTCAAGCGCTGTCCAGAGGTCGAATGCTGATGATGTTCTAGGTCCAGACATGGAACAAAACACATTGATGCTTGTGTTTGTTGTGGGTTGTTTAAAACCGCTTATGCCAAATGTTCCAATTTGAGATTTTTCTTGCAGAAGCTGTAGCGGGCTTCAAGAGGGTTTCCAGGCACAGGCTTATAACACCAATAAATTGACTGTTCTCTAACCGTAAGTTATTGAATTTGCGTTTACCCATTTTCCCTGTTTAATTAAAAATTACAGTTTGAAGAAAAAAAAGCAACAGTAGCTATTCACTCTCCGCAAAGTTTCTCCACACGCCACCAGCAAACCACACCCCTTGACTGCAGGTGAATGGTTGTTTGGACCAATTCTATCCGGGGAGCACAGCTCTTGCCTTTTGGTTCCGTCTAAAATAGAACTAAGCGCCGTAACAAACCATGTCTGATCAACTGATCGTTATAGTTTTGTTACGGCAAACTTAAAATCGAAAAATATTTAAAAGCAAGCCAATTAATTTCTTTTATTAAATGAAAGTTACATTATTTCAATTTTAAGACCTGCCAGAGTAGTTTTTAAGATGTTTCATTAAAATGTAAGAGTTTTTAAGGCCTTAATTCAGGTTATTGGATTTTAGACTATTTAAGACTTTTTAAAACCTGGCAGCTACCCTGTATTTACTAATTAGAGGCATACAGAGGCCAAGTAATTTCATAGCATGTTGGTCAGTGTACACCAAATAGCCATAACATTAAAAACAAAAATCTGTGAATACTGTGTGTTTTTGACGCCTTTACACCATAATGAACTTTTTCAGCAATCTGTGCTACAATAGCTTTTCTATGGTATCAGACATCACAGGTTAGCTTCACTCCCCACGCACATCATGGAGTATTGAGCTAACATGACACTACTTTCCTTCCTTTGACCAACCGCTGTAGACTGGGAATTCCCAATAAGTCCTGCAGCTCGGGGGATTCTCTGACCCAGTCGTCGAGCCATCACAATGTTGCTTTTGTCCAAGTCGTTCAGGTCTTTCACCATCTTCAAGACAAATTATTGACTTGCTGCCTAATATATCCCACCCACTGACAGGTTCCATTGTAACAAGACAATCACCATTTCATCAGTTATAATATTACGGCTGTTCAGTGTATTCGGGGTTCTACTGATTTTTCTCCAATGGAATGGAACTCTAGACAGCACAGTTCCGTTGAGTTTCTTGTGGTCACTGAGCCACATTAAAGACACTTCATTGTGTTGTACTTGCAATAGAAGCATTCAAAAGGGCACATTTTTGATATGATGAAAGATGCTTTAACTGCATCAGTGCAAACCTTGGAATGAATAGGTATTTCTGAAATGTCCCCCAGTGAAGACTTGAGTAGGTGTCACATTCCAGCTTAAACCAGAGGATTTTAGAGCCGACTTGAGTAAATTTGGTTTAAAAAAAACAAAATACTAACTTTGCAATGAATGAATAACGTCAGTGATCTTGTTATAAACGTTTGGACGTAAAGCCAGCAAAGTCAACTGATAAAAAATAATGGTCATAATGAAGATTGTGTCATATACTCACTGGCAGCGAAATCGACTATTGCCTTTATGTTTGTCTCTGATGTGACGTCTCATACTGGAGGTGGTGGTAAACGAACTCTCACACTTGTTACACGGAAATTTCTTCAGCGTCTGCGCAAGACAAGCAGAAAAACACATAGCTACTTTGATTTCCATTTATAGTTTCACTTCCAAACAAAATTAATTTGGTTAGAGTATACATCTTGGACAGAAGGGGAAGTGGAATGCCAGACCTTGCCATGTTGTGCACCCATATGGTTAATGTAATCTTCCCGTTCCGTGTAGCGTGTGCAGCAAGTTCCACATTTCCACCCAGAGGGGGTCTTCATTCTTTCGGTCTTCGATTTCTTTTCTTCATCTTCGGCCGCCCATTCTTCCCCATCAGAGCTCTCTAACGTCAAAGGTAGACGTGAACATGTTGATGTAGCTGGCAGTAAAGGCAACTCTTTTTTTAACGTGGGACACTTGTGTGTCTGCTGAAGCAAAAGAACAGTGTAAAAATATTAAAAGATATATTAAAAGACAAAGGAATATTAGTTTATTTTGTTCATTGAACAAAATAAGCTACATTAAACATAATCTAAACATTTGCGTACCTTGAAATGGTCCAGGAGCGAGTTCCTCTGAGAAAATAATTTGGTGCACTCAAGGCATTTGAACACATGCACTTTCTGATTGATTACATGAGTGTCAAAGTGGACGTGCAGCAGGGACTTGTTTGTAAAAACGGTGTCACACATGACACATTTATAGATCAACCTGTTAGGGAGAAAACACGGTCAATTAATTGAAAGGAAAATATTTATTTTTACGGAAAAAACAAATCACATGAGTGTGTGTGTTTTTGTAGGTATATACATGGTCTGTGCTTCTGTGAGGCCAGGATGTTGGGTATTGATGTGATTCTGTATGCTTGGAGCAGATTTGAAAGCCATGGGGCAGCTGGGGCATTTGTGAAACATATCACAATGAGCCTGTTGGATGTGGGACTTCACTGAGTTGAGTCCTCCAAAGACCACCAGGCAACTGGAACACCTGCAGACAGGGAATAAATAATATTGGAAAATATTGAACTAGAGAAAACATGGGAAAATGAATACAGTCTGTGGCTATAGTAGTGCAGTGCTCTTTTGTTGATCTGAACAACCACATGGGAAAATATCCTACCTGTATCCAATGCGGCGTGCAAAGTGCAAGCAGGTCTCATCTAAGTGTGTTTGAAACAGTGATTTCTCGACAAAACAGCCGCACTCTGGGCAGATGTTTGGTGACCGTCCTTGGTGGATACGTTTATGGGCTGCTGCACTGCAGTTGTTAGACAGAAGCATGGAGGGAGAGCAATCTGTACACGACTGGAGAACAACAGTAGAGAGAAGGAATGGGAAAATAAAAGAAGTTAGAGATGCGACAACGATTTTTATATAACTGGAATATAAAACTTTCACGCCATATTCCTTACGGCTAAGGACTCACAGTGGTTTGCGCTGGTTTTATTTCCTGGAAATGCTCAGCCACCTCGTCTTTACAGCTGAACTGAGCCTGACACTCTGGGCATTTTTTACTGCTGTACTGCAATGCTTCTGCTTTCTTGCTGGATATTGCTTTCTGTGGTTGGGGCATTGGTTTTGGGGTAGCTTGGCCTGGAACAGATGTGAGTCATGAAGCAGATTATGGAAGAGATGACTAGAGCTCAAATGAGGATTCAAGGAAGAATATATGCAGGCAGACAGCCATAATCCAAGTCGTCACAACGGGAAAAAAGCTACAATAAACAACAGAAACAATGTTCACTAACCAATCGTTGCAGGTTCCTGCTGGACAATCATCTGCTCCACAGGTACAGGTTTCATGACCAAGTGAGAACACTGCATGATCAAGCCTCTCTCCTTGTGCTCTCTGGCATGTAAAAGCAGACTGCACTTGTTGAAGAAGGCCAGCCGTTTGGCACAGTGATTACAGGTCACCTCAATCCTCAACGAGCGCCGTGCATAGTGCCGTGCCAAACTCTGCTCCAGAGCAAAGGCATCACCACACTCTAAACAGCGGTAACCCTGCAGGGGATGAAACACTTAGCATCACACTGATCCTGTGAGATAGTTAAGAAATTATAGTTAAGAAATTATAATTAACTAGAGAACCGCTTGAGGGAACCTTCACAGATCATGGTTGCAATATCAAAAGGCAAAGACAAACCTATCTCAACCAAAATAACTTCATTATATTTGATGAATTTGTGTCAGGCTTACCTTTTCGCGGTTTAAGCAATTTATGATGATTTACTGCAGATTCTTGATTAACTAATTTGTTGTTTGAACCCGACATTACTTGTTTGAAAAACCTGTTTTTTGGTCCTGTCCAACAGTAATAAAAATAGAAACTATTCAATATCTAATATTTACAAAGAAAAACGGCTAATCCTATCCTTTCTATTGCGAATAGACCAAACATTTTTGTATTCCAACTGTGCATGTCATGCCGGCATTAAATAAAAATCAGTCTGGTTCAAACATTTTCTTCACCAGGATGTGAAATAACAAAAATACTATGGCCAGAGAGGTTTTTCCCATCATTTTTACAACATACTACTTGAATTAAAGCTTTCTTTCTTTCGTATAAAAAAAATAATAAAATGATTTATAAAGCATTTTAAACAGCATGCAAATTGTTTGAAAGGTGTTATATAAATAGAGACTGGTTGACTTAATGACTGCTATACAAGAAAATTAAGATGTGTTACTAATATTTATAATGTGTTAGTAATGTATACGCAACTTCAGGGGAAAGCCCTGCTTCTGTTAACACACCATAGTACAGAGATTTTATTTTTTTTAATTCCTATGAAACATTTCAATTCTACATCCAAAGACAACAACCTCTTGTATAATATTTGGCAGCTATTCCTTGATCTTCCAAGTGATCTTGTTTAATTACTGCCGAAAAGGCTGCCATGATTGTCTTCAAACATAAGTACAAGATACAATTTTCCTTTCCTATGGTATGGTACTAATGCAAACAAAAATGTATATAATCTTATTCCAATGTGTGTTACTACCAAAAATATCTATTTATTCATTTTTGTTTTCCAGTTGGAAATCTGGGCTGTCATTGCTCACGGCTGTATAAAATAATCAAAATATTTAGGGTAGCTGTGGTTGTCGGACATTATTGCATGAAAAATGATCATTTATCCATTGTCAAAACAGCCAATTAGTTTTATGTTGATGGGAGTAATTATACAAGCAATAAACACAATGAAGGCTTACCTGTGTAGGTAGAGGAAGGCCCCACTCTGCGGGAAGAGGTGTGCTCAGATCTGGTTTATAACTGGGCAGCAAGTTCCTGTTGTTAAGGATCTTGTTGAAAGCTTCCACAAGGTTGGTCTGACTCTTGGATATTATTGCTCCAGTGCTGTTAACTATGGAGGCTGGCCTGCTGCTATTTTGAGGATGGAGCAGGGGTGAAGTTACAGGAGGTGTTGTGCCATTGTTTAGACTTTTTGAGCCCAGGTTGTGAGGGCTGGTCCCACCTGGGCAGACTCTGGGATAGGAGCCAGAGACGGATGGCAGTGCTGTAGTTTTGGTGATGTTAAAAGCTGTGGGGGAAACATTAGGCTTGGTATCCATTGAGGTTTTGTCTTTCACTGCAAGGGCAGCTTCCTGGCGCATTACCATTCCAGGAATCTGAGATGGCTGAGATAACTGCCTCTTGGATCTTGCGTTATCTTTTGGGCAAAGTTTTGAACTATCCACACAGTTGGTAGTGGTTCTTACATTTCTTTTAGGTGCAACACCACTGACAGTCTTTGCGATGCTGCCTAAATGCATTTTGATTTTCACTTTGAGGGGCCGTAACTGAGGTGAATGTGCCATTTCATCTCTAGCAGATGAGAGATCCTCAGCGCCAGCACCACAGTTCTCTTCATTTACAATTCCTTCATCTCCAACCACCTGTTCACCCAGCTCCTCTGAGTGGCCTGGCCTGTCCTCTTCTCTGGACTCACATTCCATGAGCTCCTCTTGGTGAGGGAAATCCTTGTGGTTCACTACTGTACCAAATGTTTGGGCTGAATTAGGGCTGCTGCTTTGTTTTGGGACAAGAAGACCTGTCTCACTGGGCGGTGGGCTCTCAGGTGAGTCTCTTTCTTCAATCACATGTTCTGGGTATTTCTCCTTTTGGAGTGATGTAGAGTCTGTACTGGTGGATGAGAGAGAGTGCTGGGGACTCTCTGACATGGAGGCTGTAGAAGGAGAGTTGGAAATAGTAGTTGGGGACTCTTCTGTAAGTTGAGGCTTATGTTTTGCAGGTTCCAGCAAAGAGATGTGAGGAGGATGAGATGCAAGACATGAACTGTGTTCAGGAGACCCAAGCAACTCTGGGTGCAGGGCTTTTTCTATGTGTTTAAATTTAGGAGGGGAGGACATTTGAGACTCTGGGCTTTCCTGGATCACAAGAGGACTTCCTAAATCTGGCTCTGAATCATCTTCATCTGAGTGGAAAACCCGTTTTATTCCAGTCCTGAAACTCCCGTTTTGTGGTATAGAAGGTGATGGATTGCTGATGAGACAAGTTATTTCCTTCTGCGGAGAGTGAGGAGAAAGTTGAGGGCTGAAATCATGTGGGGAGGGAGGAGCTGAGGAGTTGGAACCCGCACTAGTTGAAGTCTGGTGGGTGAGGAGGGGGTTCAAACTCTTCATAACATTAGGTGCGTGCTCGACTGATCCCTCAGCCCCTTTATCATTAGCAACTTCATTAGCGTTCAATGTGAACCTCAATGGTGAACACTGAGGCCACATCTGTGTGTTGGACTGTCCCTGATCCCTGGGGATAGATACCTCAAAGCGATTAGCAATCTGGGGATCCGCAGGGACATTTACTGATATTTTAAAATAAGGCTGTGAAGTGAGGTCACCGATTGTTTCCTGAATGTGAGAGTTTGGGCCACTGCTTGAAGAACTGTCTGTTTGAGCCCTAACAGACCTCACTTCCTCAAAAGGCTCAGGTTGCACCGTGTTCTTCACAATGACACTGACAACAGTGGGGTCACTATTTGAGGCAGGGTGACAAGGGCGGCACAAAGGAGATCCCACCTCGGTCTTATTTTCATTAGTTCCCAGTTCATCTCGTTCCTCCTCTGGACTTGATTGAATGGCTTCTTTGGCATCAATATCAGGAATGTCAAAAGCTGCAAGTAAATCATCAAAGTCTGGGGTCTTCATGTCCCCCATTGCCAACACAAGGGTCAAAATCTATCAGGGTAACAAATGAGTCAGTCAGTTTCAATCAATTAAGACGGAGCTAAACTACTTATAGTGGCTTAAACTTTTTTTTCACTGAAATAATAAATTTGGCAGTTGGTAACACAAAGGGGTGATTATAGTAAAACGTAATATGTATGACGTCATTTCGCTTACACTAATGTGTTAACTAAAATGTCATGTTTCAACAAGTGGGCCCTACAGTTAGCAGCTAGCTAGTTTAGCATTACAGCTAAGTGGCCCTGCTTATCTCAAATACTTTAAACTGCAAGCGAAGAGCTAAAATTAGCGATGTGTGCAACATGTTTTACAGTACATGCCCTATTATACATTAATGTTTCGGATTCTCCAATTTGAGACGAACATTAGTTCACGCTTGTTTGAGTTACCTGCTAGTCATCGAAGTTGGTTCCTGACTTTCCTCGCGGACGCACAAGATCTCCGTCAGCAAATCACATGACCGTGACTCCCGCTGACATATTTCAATTTCCTGTTTTAACAAAAGTTTGAGAACTGCACAAACGCGTATGCATTTAAGCCTTAAGTAGTTCTTCTGACCAGATGGCTCCAGTAAAATATGTTTCAACAGGAAGGCAGATTAACTGAATTTTCTTAAGAACACACAAAAAGTTGTGTATAGTACCAGTTAATACACGTTTACATGCAGTACATGCAGCTGATTGTTAAAAACTTAACATTTGGTAACAATGAACACCAACGTACAGAGACCATTTCCATGCCTCGGATCATATTCATGGAGATAATTATGTTTTAGTGAACACAGCACTGCCCAGAGTATAGAGCTTGATCCAAAGGGACAACAGTTTTTGAATGTGACAGTAAAGTCAATCTTGGACTAAATCAATATAATTGATATAGATAGTTATTACTTCACTGACAGAACATTCGGAGTCAGTCGAGCTTGAATGTTAATTGGCGTTAAAACATATTTCGAAGAGCCCTGGGCATTTGTGGCCAAGGCAGATAAATCTTCAGAGGCAATGATTACAGATATTGCTGCAGGTGCAATTACTTTCCTGACTGCTCAGATAATTTCACAGATGTATTTGATCTCATTGTAGAAAGAATTTTGAAAATGTTAAAAGCTATGCAATTTGGACACTAGGAAGAAAATCAATACATTGTTATAAAATTATGGAATAGATTCGATTTTGTTTCCAGAGCACATCTGTTCTGTAAATTTATTGAATAATTTTACCCATGCTCATACTTATATAACAAAAGATTCAAAAGTATACTTGCTTGGAACAAATAAAAACTAAATCAGAATGGGCTTTTGACCTAAAGTAAAAAAAATAGCTAAACAGAAAAGACAAAATGGATCCTTGTTTGGAGGAGAGTAATAACATTACTCTGATCACATGCACGCAATTCCCTAATCTTTATTTTTTTTCCATGTATTAACTGTCTTTTTAAATGTTCATTTCTTTTTCTCCTCATTCTTCTTGGTGTCAGATTTAGAGCTTGTTTGAGAAGCCAGAGATCCCATGGCATTACGGATAGCCTCATTGTTGGGGTCCACTCCGGGTAGGTTTTCTAGGACGCTCTGAAGGAACTCTGGATCCTGCATAACATCGTAGTCCTCTTCATCCTGGTCACAGAAAATGATATGATGTAACTAATCTTAAGAAAATGTTTTTCAGTCTGATGAAGGTGACAAGTAACTATATACACAGGCTTGTGCTTACCTTAACCTTAGTGGACTCTGTGTCAGCTCCTGTGTCCATGTCCTCAGCACCAAACTCTGCAAAAAAAGACAAATACATGTTGTTCAAGTAGCATGAATGGGGTTGATGGACAATTCTGGTAATTTACATTTTTTACAAATTGTGGACACATTGCACAATGTGTCCACAATTTGCCGAGATTACTGTGCCAGTGTGTGCTCAATGTGTAGGTCAAGGTGGAGACCAATCATTATCCAGATTAGCAGTTTGACGTTAACACTTCTATAATCAATCAAAAATACAGTGATACATGATGTACCTTAAATTTTGCAGTAGGTTCATGACTTTTTTTAGACTTGAGAATAGAAATAATATCATGCAAATAAAATGTGTTCAAAATATGTCTAAATTAAAGTATAAACTGGAATACTTTTACACGACTAACAAACGTGTTAACCTGCTGCAGAAACAAATTTTATTAGATGTTGATTATGTCAAAACTTGAAAAGTTCACATATTAAGTTACTATAGAAATTCAATAGTAATCTTAAATTATGGAGCCCGTAGACTGACCTGGTTAGGAACCGACAAACGCACTGTAAATTAATACTGTAATACATTCTATGTTGTGGATTTGATGCATCACACGTAGTATTACAAATCATTAACTGTCTGGTGAAAAAATGGGAGAAAACTCAAAAGTATCTCCTTAACCTGTTCCTGCTCCCTGCATGGACATCTGCAGAGCGTAGGCAATCTGCTCATCCTCTGTCATGCGGCTGAAGTCTGGTAGAGCAGGTGTTGAATCTGTATTAGGAACAGACATCTTTAACAGGGTGTCCTCAGACTCTGCAATAGAAAGACGAAAGAGACCAAATAAGATGGGCTGTAATTGGGATCTGTGATAGCAAATGAAGATGAACAGCATTTTCCCCACCATCTACAGCAGGGGAAGAAATGCCAACTTCAGCCGCTGATGCAACAGCAACTCTGCGTGCTTCATCCTCCTGCCGTTGCCTCTGCTCCTCCATAGACACCCGCAGAGCCTGGAGAGCAGAAGGAAAAACATCTAAACAAATAAGAAGTGCTGCTCTCCAACAATCTGATTTATGAAAATATCATTCCCACAAATGAAGAAAAAGAATATTTAAAAAATAACAAAATTATATTTTTGATAGTATAGTATTGAAGACAATTTTAATCAAAATAGCAATATGGATGAAACCACAAGAAACTCTTTCATTACAATATAGTACATAAACTGTACATACCACAGATGAATTAGACCTATGCTGTTGTAAACGACAATAAGTGTATATCCACAAAGAATCTCCAATCCTCTGGGTTGTACAAGCAATCCCCCAGATTCAACTCCTCTAGTTTAAAGTAAAGTTATGTCCACAGTATTTTTTGGTAAAAAGCTCACCTGGGTGAGTAAAATATGTACAATCTTGTGTGTACTGTGTTTTACAGTATAACACAATGTTTAATAGATAGATATCCTCGAGTCAATTCATATGTACTGAATTTGGACTAAATCAGACCAACGGTAAGTCATTTTTGTTCTTAAAACTGTTTTTGTTTTGTAAAAAAAACAGCTCCCCCTAGTGAGAACGGTTGAGAAATAATGTCCATAAAACTTCTGGAGGTAAAGCTCACCCTAGGATCAGAAATATACAACAGACCTTTGCTAAAATAAATGCAGTTCTTCCTTGCACTAAGGTCTAATGAGTATAAAGTTTGAAAATGATCCATAAAAGTTATTGAGGTATGTCTGGAAAAAAGTTTCAGATAGTGTTAGAACTATTCAACCAACCTTTCCCAAAATCAACCCAGTTCTGTCTCACACTTATGTCTACTTAGATTAAAAATAACACCAATGAAATTGATCCGTGAAATATATTTTGAGTAATGTCCAGAAAACAGTGTTTTTCAAAAAAAAAAAAAAGAAGCTACCATTGGTGAGTAAAATATAAACTGCTATAGTAAAATACGATATTTACAAGACATATCTCCTTAAATTGATTCATTACGCACCAAATGTGGACTAAATAGAAACAATTATTGGAAGTATATCTGAAAAACAGTTTTTCCTAAAAAGCTCCCCCCCTAGCAAGGAAAACATGAACATTAAAGTAAATCACGAAGTAGTCACGATAGGAATGATACGCGCTAGTTTTGGACTAAATGGGACCGAAAGTTGAGAAGTTATGGACTGCCAATTTTGCTAATAAAGCTCCCCTTAGTGTCAGAAATATAAAACCGAACTCTTCCAAAAATAATCCATTTCTTCCTTGGACTAAGGTCTATGTGGGTTTAAATTTTGAAAATGATCGATGGTATACATAGTTTTTGAGCAAACATGAAGGATCTGCGGCGGACGCAGCAGTGTAAAGATGATTCCCTAATATCCCTGACTGTCCGTGGGTTATAACTATCAACTTTCCCCTGGTGTCTTACCAAGGCAAGCTCTGGGTCAGCGCTGGGATCCACTCCAAACTCAAAGTCACTGGCACCTAGACCCAATACTGCGCCTCCCTCACCAGCGAGAATGGGTGAAGACAGCAGTGCATCAGCCAGACTAGGTCCTGGCGGCACTGTGACCAGACGGGAGCCTGCACCCTCTTTGCCATTCAATGTGTTGATGAAGACCATCAGCTTCTCTGTATTCAACTCCTGCAGGGACCAGAGAGAATGAAGCTCAGCATGAGGACCAGAAAACTGTTGAGAGGGTAAAAATGCAAACCACAGTACATTGGATTTATTAAAAGTTATTGTGTGAAGCGTTGATAGGACAATACCTCTTCTCCAAAATTAATGACATCTACGTTAACCTTCTCCTTCTTTAACCGCTTTGCCATTTTCACCAGCTACAAGAAAATAGAAATACATCAGCTGATACTACATATTTGTCATGGAAATGACAGGTGTTCAAAGCGCATTCAGTATAATAATTAGTAAGAGCATGTTGAGAAGCAGAATGTTCAAGCAAGATTTCAAAAAGTGGTGCAACGGATTAAAACACATTAAATGAACTCACATCTTTTTCATTGTCCTCCACTGGGCTGCCAACAAATACAATAATGCGCATCTTGTGGTTTTTGCCCTGTCTGTGCTTCAGCGCCAACTATAGGGGGGACCAAAGCAACAACCTCACAAACTGATAAAAAAATGCATTTATTTGACACGTAGGACCATAAATCTTTTTACAAAAAACAGCGTGTCATGTTATACCAGAAAAAATACATATGTATTTAAAAAGTCCAAATAGTTGAAAAGAAGTTAGAAGAATCATATCTAGAAGTGCATGTTCCTTGCTGTATCTCTAGAGAGAGGAA